>SKCR01001802.1:0-193630 GCA_019454045.1 Zanthoxylum bungeanum | reverse complement strand
AAGTTTAGAAAAAATACCAGGTTAGCTGAAATCTACAGGAAATTAAAGGTTAAGATCCAGATTAATAACCGACTCTTTACCACGATCGTCCTCGGACCAATTTATCTTTGAAATGATAGGGTCAACTTTTGGTTCATAGGCTATGAGTTGGGTCAATTAGATCTGGAGCAAGTCCTGGCATAAATAGGAGTTCTTTAAAGGTTTTTGATATGAACCCATTCTCCGAGCATCATCAAGAAACACACAAAGAAAATCATAAAAACCCATCAACGTTGTACAAGCCCAATTGGTTTTCTGGTGTATGTTCAGGTTCGCCCAAGATAACACAATAAAAGTCCTCCAATGTACCCAAGCCACCTGGCAAAGCAATAAAAGCATCAGCACGGTTATCATTTCCACTAGTCCGTTCAGACATACCTGGTACGATCAGTTCGTCTCTCCGTTTGATGGTTCAATAAGATTTTTGCCTCTGCCAAGGGTTTTGGGATGATTCCCAAAACGTGACTGCCTCCTTCTTGTACAAGCTTTTGAAACGATCCCCATTAGTCCAAAGATTGGCCTCCGCCATATATTAAGTGCATATTCCTTGCAGCTAAGACTCGAACCAATCCTGTGCTGCTTCTATGTATTGTGGTTTAGTACCAACATGCTACCGCAAAACACACAAATATTTCAACTCGTCGTCTTGAAGTGGTTCCATTTTTTTTACTCTGAATGTCTCAAAGTGCAATGATGAGTTGAATTTATATACCTGGAAAGGGTGAGTAAAATGAATAGCACTAGTACCTGCGAAATCACAATTAGTAGTTAAACAAATCGTGATAGTCAAAAAGATCTGGATCCTGTCGGAGAAATAAAAAACAACAAAACAAATTATTAGGAAAGATAAGAGATATAATAATTATAAGAAAAGTAGCGGCTTGGGTCGACGTCTATGCGTCAAGGACAAGCTTCCCATCCAATTTTCTTATAAACTGGCAAACATGGGTCTTTTTGAGTCAGATTCCCGAGACTTAACAGTTTGTCGTTCTTTTTGAAATTGTGTGGTGTAATTTGCGAAAGGCTAGTGAACATATCCACGGGGATGCGTCTCAAGAGTCGAAGATATATCATCTAAAGACTCCTTACTCAAGCCACCCCTAATGAATTAATTTTGGTCTTCGCGATTATCAGACCACCATTCCTAAAGAACAACAACGAGTATGCAAGTCCATCGTGCACATTTGAACAACACACATTTTTGTGCTTAGCTATGTTCCTTTGCACTATGTGCTTCTTTCCAAAAATAGGTGGTGGGAAATAAAAGAGAATAAGCTCGTGCTCTAATGGATAAGGTGCTTCTTACCCGGCATATGTGAAATCAAGGTCGCCACTACCTGCAATCGGATCCTTCTTCGCCCATGCAGTCATTGGACACCATGATCGTCAGTAGTCTCATTCGTTCCAAGCGAGCTTTGTAAACTTTCATAGAGATTTTTGAGGGAGAGAAGGAAATTGCTTGTGAAGATTTGCGAGAGCTTCTTCCATCTTGAAATGACTTAATCTGTAAAAACTAAACACACAAAATTAATCACCACCTCACAATATATACAAAAATGCATGGGTTGCCTCCCTGCGAGCGCTAAGTTTTAAGTCGTCACCAGACTTGGCTTCTCGAACGTTATGCGGGATCTGAAAGTGTGACACGTTCTTTTTGTCGCTCAATGATTCCTCCCCAGTAGTGCTTGACACGCTGACTGTTAACCTTGAATGTGTTGTTGGTATTGGGATCCAATAACTCAACAGCTCCATATGGTAAAACTTGAGTGATCACAAATGGACCTGGACCACCTAGATTTCAACTTTCCAGGAAAAGTTTAACCTCGAGTTGTACAACAACACGGCTGCCTTGGTTGTCCAACTGTCTGTGCACTATTTTTCGGTCATGCCATTTTTTGGCTTTTCCTTGTACATTTGGCATTTCATAAGCCTGTAGACGAAACGCCTCCAATCGTTGAGTTGGTGCAGTCTTTTCTCTCCTGCGCTTGTGAATCAAAATTCAACTTCTTCAGTGCCCAGTACGCCTGTTGCTCAAGCTCAACTGGCAGATGGCACGCTTTCCCAAACACCAATCGATATGGAGACATACCAAGGGGGTCTTGTAAGCTGTCCGGTAGGCCCATAATGCAGCATCTAGTTTTGTTGACCAGTCCCTCCTTGTTGATCCAACGGTTCTTTCTAGGATTCTTTGATTTCCCCGGTTTGAAACCTCAACCGTCCCATTTGACTGTGGATGGTAAGCAGTGGAATTTTGTGAGTAACTCCGTATTTGGATAGGAGTGCATCAAAGTATCTGTTGCAGAAATGAGAGCCACCATCACTGAGATTGGCCCGCGTGGTTCCGAACCGAGTGAAAATATTCTTTTTCAGGAAATGTGATCACGACTTTTGAATCATGGATGGCAGTGCAATTGCTTCGACCCATTTGGAGACGTAGTCTACAGCAACCAGGAGTACAAATTTCCGATGATGGAACAAAGGGTCCCATGAAATCAATAACCATACGCGAATATGTCCACTTCTAGAAGTTTTGCAACGGTCCTTCGTTTCTGCCTGGAAATATTTCCCATTCTCTGGCACCTGTCACATTGAAAAGCAAAAAGATAAGCATCTTTAAAAAGAGTGGGCCAGAACAACCTGCATGTAGGACGTTGGCTGTAGTTTTGTTTCCGCTGAAGTGTCCGCCATATGGTGATGAATGACAGTGTTGCAAAACACTGTTGATTTCCTCCTGGGGAACACATCGTCTCAGTAGTTGATCAGCACACCGTTTGAACAGGTACGGTTCATCCCAGACATAATGTTTGACTTCTTTGAAGAACTTTTTCCGTTGCCTGAGTTGTCCATTCCAACGGCCATTTTCCTGTCACAATGTAGTTGACATAGTCAGCATACCAAGGGACTTCCTTTGTTTCATTGGCAAAAAGTTGTTCATCTGGAAAAGTTTCTTTGATTGACAATTCTTTGCCAGCTGTTTCTTCTCCATTTTCGAGCCTCGATAGATGATCTGCCACCTGATTCTCTGTCCCTTCCTGTCTCGAATCTCCACTCGAATTCTTGCAAAAGAAGTATCCAACGGATCAATCTGGGTTTTGGCATCTTTCTTTGTGATCAGATATTTGATTGCTGAATGATCTGTGTAGACCACCACTTTGGGACCCAACAGATAAGAGCGGAATTTGTCAAAAGCGTACACAACTGCGAGCAACTCCTTTTCGGTGGTTGTGTAGTTGAGTTGAGCTTCATTCAAAGTTCTGCTGGAGTAGTAAATGGTGTGGAAACCTTCGCTTTGCGTTGTCCCAAAACTGCACCTACAGCAAAATCACTAGCATCACACACTTACCTCAAATGGAATGGTCCAGTCTGGTGCTACTATGATGGGAGCAGAGACCAGCTTCTGTTTTTAAGATTTCAAAGGCTTTTTGGCATTCTGTGGTGAAGTTGAAAGTCACATCTTTCTCCAGAAGATTACAAAGAGTTTTGCAATCTTGGAAAAGTCTTTGATAAATCTCCTGTAAAAACCTGCATGTCCAAGCAAACTTCGAATACCTTTAACTGATGTTGGTGGAGGTAGTTTTTCAATTGTCTCTATCTTTGCTTTGTCTACCTCAATCCCCTTTTGTGAGATCCGGTGTCCAAGAACAATGCCTTCCTGCACCATAAAGTGGCATTTCTCCCAGTTGAGTACCAGGTTTGTATCTTCGCACCTTTGTAACACCTGTTCCAAATTTTGCAAACAATGGTCAAAAGAATCTCCAAACACAGAAAAGTCATCCATAAAAACCTCCATACTCTGCTCCAGCATGTCTGAGAAGATGGCCATCATGCAACGCTGAAATGTGGCAGGGGCATTACATAATCCAAATGGCATCCTGCGGAAAGCAAAAGTACCATAGGGACAAGTAAAGGTAGTTTTCTCCTGATCTTCTGGTGCGATGGCAATCTGATTGTACCCTGAATATCCGTCCAGAAAGCAATAGAACTCATGTCCTGCCAGCCTGTCTAACATCTGGTCAATAAATGGTAGCGGAAAATAGTCCTTCCTCGTGGCTTTGTTAAGTTTCCTGTAATCCATGCATACTCTCCATCCAGTCACTGTTCTTGTTGGAATTAGCTCATTCTTTTCTTTTCATGGGTAATCACAGTAATTCCTCCTTTCTTTGGTACACACTGCATAGGACTCACCCAACTGCTGTCTGAGATGGGGTAAATGATGCCAGCATCCAACCATTTGATGATTTCTTTTCTTCACAACTTCCTTCATGATTGGATTGAGTCTCCGTTGATGCTCCACTGTGGTTTGTATTCATCATTCATTAGAATCTTGTGCATGCAAAATGATGGACTAATGCCTCGAATGTCTGCTATAGTCCAGCCAATGGCTTTCTTGTGTCTCGTAACACTCTCAGCAACTTTTCTTCATGCTCCAATGTTAGAGAAGAAGATAATAACAGGTAATTCAGAAGAGTTTCCAAGAAATGCATACCTGAGATGGCTCGGAAGTAACTTTAGTTCCAGCTGTGGTGGTTTTTCAATCGAAGGCTTGATTCGATCTTTCTTTGGCAGTTCCAAGCTTTCAACTGGTGGTGTTACTTGAATCGGAATGGTTTGTCAAGGTAGTTGATACATTTAGGATTTCAGCATCTAGCTCGCTGTCAGTCATATTGGTGATGCAAGCTTCAAGTGTATCTGTGGGATTTTGCTCAGTATTCTGAATGATACTATCAATAACATCAACTCTGAAGCATTCTTCTTCTTCCTTTTCATCGCTCGGAAATTTCATAGCTTTGAAAACATTAAATGTCACTTCTTGGTCCTGCACTTTCATGGTTAGTTCTCCTTTTGCACATCAATCACAGTTTTACCTGTAGCCAAAATGGTCTCCCAAGAATGATAGGTATTTCTTTGTCTTCTTCCATGTCAAGGATGATGAAATCTGCTGGAAGAATCAATTTGTCAACTTTGACGAGAACATCTTCAACAACACCCCTTGGAAATGCGAGTGTTCGATCAGCAAGTTGTAACGAGACTGAGGTAGGCATTGCTTCTCCAATCTGCAGTTTCCTGTAAATAGAAAAAGGCATCAAGTTAACATTGGCTCCTAAATCACATAAAGCCTTACCGATAATGTTCTCCAATGGTGCATGGGACAGTGAAACTGCCAGGATCTTTCAACTTCGGAGGAAGTTTCCTTTGAATGATGGCACTGCATTCTTCCGTCAGTGCTACTGTCTCGTAGTCTCTCAATCTTCGTTTTCGTGAAAGGATATCTTTCATGAATTTAACATAGCTGGGCATTTCTTCCAAGGCTTCTGCGAATGGGATGTTGATATGCAACTTTTTGAACACCTCCAGGAAACGAGCAAACTGCTTGTCCAGTTTGTTTTTCTAAAGTCACTGCGGAAAAGGTGGAGGTGGAATGATTCTTTCTGGTTCCTTTTCCTTTGCTTCTTTTTCATCCATTTGTGGAACTGTATCTTTTGGAACTTCCTCAGCATTTGTTTTGGCTCCAATATCTTTATTGATTTCAGTACCGCTTTTTAAGTAATGGCTTGAATTTACTCCTTCCCTCGGTTTCTTGGATTTGGTTCTGTGTTACTAGGAAGATTACCCGGTGGTCTGTAACTTTGAGCATTGGCCAGTTGTCCAATTTGATTCTCCAGGCTTTGATGGAAGCTGATTGGCTCTGAAACATAGCATCGTATTTTTTAACATAGACATCACTTCTGCTATTCCTGGTTCATTTGTCTGTTCCTCCTGGCTTTGTTCTGTTGCTGAAATCCAGGTGGTGGATAGTTCTGCTGAAATCCAGATGGTGGATTATTCTTTTGCCTTGAATTGTTGCTCCATGAAAAATTAGGATGATTCCTCCACCCTGGGTTGTAGGTGTTGGAATATGGATTGTTCCCCTACCTGTTGAAGTTGTTGACATAATTCACCGTCTCTTCTTCAAGTTGGTTTGGTTCTGGTGCTCCTCCATATGGAGATCTTGTAAATCCAGTGGTAAGAGTCTCCATGAATTTGTATATCTGATCTAACTTGGTGTTGACTGTTGTATTGGCTCCACTTTCATAAATTCCTGCAATTCTTTGGATCATGCTCCTTTCTGTTGGCCATAAGGAATTATTGTTGGCCATTTCTTCGATTAAGTCCCATGCTTGATCTTCTCCTTTTTCCATAAAGTTCCTCCAGCAGCAGCATCGATTGTGGTTCTCATTATCGCAGAAAGTCCATTATAGAATGTTTGGACTTGAAGCCATTTTGGAATCTCATGGTGAGGACATTTCCGGAGCAAATCTTTGTACCTTTCCCAAGCTTCGTAGAGAGTTTCTGAATCCTATTGTACAAAGGATGTGATGTCATTCCTCAGCTTTCCGGTTCTGGCTGGTGGAAAGTATTTTGCAAGAAATTTGGTGGCTAGTGTTGTCCACGTTGTGATAGAACCTGCTGGTAGTGAATGTAGCCAAGCTTTAGCTCTGTCCTTCAAGGAGTATGGAAAAACACGAAGTCTCATTGCTTCTTCACAGCATCTCGGTTGTAATTGAAAGTGCCGCAAACTTCCAGGAAGTTGCTGATGTGAGTATTAGGATCTTCAATTGCATTTCCCCCAAACTGAACTGAGTGCTGAATCATCTGAATGCAAGTTTTGATGTCACCCGCATTTGCTGGTAATGGAGGAAGTACAATACAGGAAATGAGTCTGTCAATCACTGGAATGGTTCTGTCTCGAATGGGAATTGGTGGTGCAACCTCCAAAGGTTCAGGTTCCATGTTAACAATTGCTTCTTGGCCTTCTCGCCTTTCCCTTCTCAACTGTCTGATGGTTCTTTCAATTTCTGGGTCAAGCGGTCGGAGTTCAAAGCTTCTGGTTCGTCTCATAAAGTATCTGAGAACCTGAAACACACGAAAAACAAAGATAATAAGTAAAATGAAATTAGATACAAGTAAGGTATCTAACCTTAAAACTAATAGTGAAAGATAAATAAGTCCCCGGCAACGGCGCCAAAAACTTGACCGGCGTAAACACACACGTATAACACAAGCGTACGTATCGTTCAAGTAGTATAAAAAGTATCGATCCCACGAGGACTTAATACCTAAGTTATTAATTTTATGAGGTCAAATTATTACTAGTATCTAACAGGTTGTTTAATTGATTTGAAATGACGACGATTCTAAATTTAAAGGCAAGTAAATAAAATTGTTCGAAAGTAGATTTTAAGAAAATTCAATATTAAAAACTATCTAGGGTTGTGATTTCTTTTAATATCATTTTAAAGATGAAGTGGTTATCTTAAAGTCGGGTAATATATTGATTTATTAACCTGGAACACTAAATTATGTAAAAGCATCTTCTGATGGTCAATTACAAATACCCAGTATAATCCAATTGAATCATATGTCTATGTCAACCAAATTACCTAGATTCATTAAGATTAAGTTCCAATTATGGCTACCCCCGCCCGACAGGTATATTCCTAGCCTGTAAGGAAATCTATTAAAGGGTTATCTATCCTCAAGGAAGATCGTGGGCTATTGAGTCTAAGGCTGAAACCTAAAATCCCTATGTCTAGTTCATTTTAGATTTACCATATCAATTTTATTAGTGGCCAATTAATAAAAAGGCATTAAGATTAAGACTCAATAAATAAATCTTTATTTTACCCAAGCTATAATTTAACCCCTTATAAAACAGTGATATTAAAAGTCATCACAACCTCAGATAACTAATTTAGTTACAGCACATAACTAGGGCTAATAAAAACTTAAAAGACATAAAATGAAAATGCTGAAAAGTAATTGCAGTGAGTAAAATGCTGTAAAGTAAATTACAAATGAAATAAAATGCTAAGGGAAAAGGAATTACTTTTACTACTACTAATTTAGATATCTCCCATAAAATAATATATAAACTTGTGATAATATTTTACCAACCGACCAATCTGGCGGTATCCTGATTAAGTCAAATTAAGTCCAACCAGCCATATAGGTGGTAATATTTGTCCATAATCCAGCCATAAAGGCGGTACCAAAATAAATTTACCAACCGACCAATCTGGCGGTATCCTTGATTAATCAGGTTCAAACCAACAGAAAATAAACTTACCAACCGACCAATATAGCGGTTTCCTTGATTAGTCAGGTTTAAACCAGATTAAATTGAATTGCCAACCGACCAATATAGCGGTATCCTTTATTAATCAGTATTTTAAATAGTAAATATATTATTTTTAAGGGAGATTAATCTAAATAGTAACAGTAAAAGAATTACCTTTCACCCTAGCTGGGGAAATTACCTCCTCATGTGAATAGTAAAAACTGTAAAAAGTAAAGAAAATAAATTACTATTATTACAAAACGTAATTAAAAATTAATTACAAAAGTAAAAAATTAAAAACTAAAGATTCTAGAGAGAGAAACTCTCTCATTACACGGAATAGAAGAGAGAGAATTGTTCTTCAAAATCTGAAATTCGCGCTGAATTTATAGAAAAATTTTGCTTCAGCGTCGCGACGCTGGAATAGTTCGACGTGGCACGCTGAGGAGGCAACACGTGGCACGGCGGCTGACTGTTCACGCGACACGTGGCAAGGTGGCTAAGACTCAATTATTGTGATGACGTCATTGATGACGTCATGCTGACGTGGTGATGACGCGGCATTGCAATTGTCGGCACAATAGGATTGCGACACGTGGTGACACATGTCACGCTGTGATTGGCCGATGCTGACGTGGCAAGTTGACTTGGTTGACCTTGTGACATGGCGGATGACGTGGCGTGACACATGGCGAAGTTGACTTTTTGACCGATGACATGGCTGATGACGAGGCGACACGTGTCAACTCTGAGTGTCGGCAGCATATGATGATGACACGTGGCACGGCGCACGTTAGCAGATTGGCTGTGATGGTGACACGTGGCACGGCACACGTTAGCAAAGTCAAACTTCTCAAATTCTGACCAGTTGACCAAGCGCATGTTAGCAGATTCGACGTATGCCGGGCGTCGCGCCGCTGCAGGTCAGGGCGTCGCGACGCTGGAATTTACCAAAATGCCCTTTTTCGCCAATTTTCACTGTTTTGCCCCAAATCACCTCCAGAATGTCCTGAAACTTTATTTATCTATAAAATAACACAAAACACATCAAAATATTCACAAGACTCAAGAAACTATACAAAATATTAGGATAAATGAGTGGGAAATAGTGATATAAATACCACTCATCAGTAGAAAAGCGAAGATTGGCCGTCAATAATGTCTCGCACAATGCACCAATCACGTTACCACCTTCTAGATGGGATACGGGAGGAGAAATACCTCGGGCCAGCGACGAGATTGAGCAGATAGGCCTATCAGGGAAGGTGATATTCCCAAAGCCACCACCACAAATGACAAAGCACCTGCGACCGTTGTATGTAAAAGCGAAAGCTAATGGGATACCTGTCACCAAGGTGTTGATCGATAATGGGGCAGCCATTAATGCAATTCCAGTAAGGATACTAGGACGTTTAGCAAAGTCAGAGGAGGACCTCATCCCTACTAAAGTGGTGCTAACGAGTTTCAATGGAGGAGCGACAACGACCAAAAGGGTCGCCCCACTAGACTTGCAAGTGGGAAGTACTACAAAAATAGTAGTATTCTTTGTTATAGACGGGCCGACAACATATAACATGCTCCTAGGACGAGATTGGATACACGGCAGCCGATGTGTTCCTTCATCTCTTCATCAATGCTTAGTTTTCTGGAACTAGAGAGACGAAGTGGAAGTGGTACATGCCGACAATAAGTCTTTCGCTGCAGAGACAAATTCGGCCTAATACTTCATGTACGAAGGAAATTAGCGGCCGACCAGAGTCCTGACTAAAGGGGAAAGTTTGACTATTGTGGCTCAAAATGACGAGCCATACCCCACGGGTCTGCTAAATGATTTGTTAGCGCAAACAAGGCCAATCACAGTGGTCTTTGGAGAGCCAACGCGCAGTAATTTGAATGAAGTGCAGACAGAGTAAGGAACAAGCCGCCCTTGCGGCCACTAAGGCCAATCTAATGGCCTATATAACGGAACGAGGAAGTGAGGCCGAAGCTCAGGCCGCGATCTCGGCCTTAAAGGATAAACTATTACCACACCAAACAGAAGACAGGATAAGAGAGGCATATGGGGTGGATTGTTTGCTGGAAGGAAGTCACAAGAGCGAGCGGGAGAACGAAGAATACGCTCTGAACGGATGGCATAAGGCGAGCATGTCAAGGGCACAGGATGTATTGGACGAGGTAAACCTGGGAAGCGAGGACAATAGACGCATCACTTATATCAGCAAGGAACTAGAGGCCCAGGTACGCGAAAAACTGATCCATTTATTACAGGAATACAAAGATTATTTTGCCTGGGACTACAATGAAATGCCTGGTTTAGATAGGACGTTAGTATAGTATAGGTTGCCAATCATGCCGAGCCATAGACCACATAGACAGCCTCCACGAAGGTTTGCACCCAATGTCATGCTTGATATTAAGAAAGAGGTTGAGCGCCTTTTAGAGGCGAAATTTATTAGGACGACCAGATATGTAGAATGGTTGTCAAATATCATCCCGGTCATGAAAAAGAATGGAAAAATAAGAATATGCATAGACTTTAGGAATTTAAACCTAGCAACACCCAAAGATCAATACCTCATGCCGACGGTAGATTCCTTGGTAGATTCCACGGCAGGGTATCAAGTATATTCTTTTATGGATAGATATGTGGGTTATAATCAGATCTACATCGCCGAAAATGATGTACATAAGACGGCTTTTAGGTGCCCAGGTTCGTTGGGGTGTTATAAGTTGGTAGTAATGTCGTTCAGCCTAAAAAACGCTGGGGCCACTTACCAGCGGGCCATGAATTTAATCTTTCATGACATGATCATCCAATTTGTATAGGTCTATGTGGACGATATAGTTGCTAAATCTGTAACCATGGAAGAACATTTTAGCCAATTGGCAATGGCTTTTGAGCGAATGAGAAAATTTAAACTAAAGTTAAACCCTGCCAAATGTGCTTTCGGGGTGTGTGCAGGAAACTTCCTAGGATTTCTAGTACACCAACGGGGGATTGAGATCGACACTAATAAATCTTGGGCAATCACTAAAGCTAAACCTCCCCGAAATAAGAAAGAGTTGCAGAGATTTTTAGGGTAAATTAATTTCTTGAGACGATTTATCTCTAATTGTACAGGAAAAACTAAAGTGTTCTCCTCTCTGTTGAGGCTAAAGGACAAGGACGAATTCGTCTGGACCGAAGAACATCAAAAGGCTTTTGACAGCCTAAAGAAATATTTGTCACAGCCGTCGGTGATAGTACCTCCTGTGCCAGGACGGCCAATGAAGTTGTACATATCGGCTGAAGAACAGTCTATAGCTGGGATGATCGCGCAAGATGACGACACGGACGTCTAAAGAGCCATTTATTCTATTAGCTTACAATTGCTAAAATATGAATGTAATTATTCTTTAATGGAGAAATTATGCTTGGCTTTGTATTTTACATGTACTAAACTATAAGCCTACCTTAGGCCGAATATAGTGTACTTAATCACTAAAGTTAATATAATAAAGTACATGTTTTCTCGTCCTATCCTGTACCAAAGAGTTGGTTTCTGGTCTTTATCACTATCAGAATTCGATATACGACATAAGCCCCAAAAGGCTGTAAAAAATCAAGCCTTGGCAGATTTCTTAGCTGACCACCCCTGTTTGAGTACCGTCAGAGAAATAGAAATGGATTTAGACGAATGCAGTCTGAAACCATGGACGATGTATTTTGATGGGTCCAGTACAACAAAAGGAGCAAGGATTGGGATAGTTTTAGTCAGCCCATTGGGTGAATCTTTCCGTTTCTTAATCAGGTTAAATGAATATTGCACTAACAACCAGACCGAATACGAAGCCATGATATTTGGCTTGGAAACACTCCTCAATATGGGGGTAACAAACGTGTCTATTAAAGGAGACTCGCAATTAGTGTTTGCGTGATTTTTGTGCGCAAAGAAGAAAGAGAAACGTGTACTGTTCAAACCTCCTGAGACAAAGTCCCAGCAAGGGGTGTTTGATTAAGTGAATAAGCCTCCAATGGGCGTAAACACACAAATTGCAGTCTTAAAAGTTATAAAAACTAAAAGATAAAAAAAAATGCTCGTTTGAGTCTTCATTTGATCAGGGTCTTTCTCACTGTACGAGTGAGCTTTTATGGTGAAGCTTGTAAACTGCTTGGGCAGTTCCAGTATCTCTCCTCAACTGCTTGATCGTGGAGGGAAAACTGTTTAACTGCTGTGATCGTGGGATCAACTGCATTACGTGTTCTCGTTCTAATGTTTCAGTCTTCCTGGGTTCTTTTCGCTTTAATCTAGTGATCGCTCTTCCTTTCATCGCCCTTTTTGCATTTGTCCTTCATTATTCGTTCTAGGGCGATTTCGCTCCAGGGTCGCATTTTTTCTTTTGCCAACAATTGTCCCCCAAATTCACATTGATTGCACTAGAAGTGAAAATCGAGGTGGATTTTTCAGCTTTTCATCCAGGTTCGTTCTTTCCTCGTTCAGGGAAGACCACCACGCCAATCGAGGGCTGATCTGATGGGTATTCTTTCATTGCCCTCGACTAGCTAGTCACTCGGTCGATCCTTCAGTCCAGAGAATCTGTGAAGCCGGGGATTTTTGCCCTCGACTAACTAGTCCTCTGGCCGGTCCCTTAGTCCAGAGAACCTGTGAAGCCGAGAAGTGCAGCATCATCCACGGTCAACGGGCGTAAGCCATCCGCAACCAGGGGATGCAGTACCCTCCCCACCGAGGACCCTGGTCAGCCGTCGCTAACGGATATAGTCCATCCACACCATTACATTCCATTTCACACCTCACACCGTATGGATGGCCATTAGCTAACCCTTTTACATTCCATTTCACACCTCATTAAAGAGAAGATTTTATTTCCGATGGCCTTTGTTTCATGCAGATCTTCTCTTTTTCCCGGCTCTGTTATGCTTCTTATGTTCTTTCCCCTTTCATTCGTTAGCCAAAGCATTTTCTTGATTAGGGAAAGCCAAGCTGAGGCGTTTTGAGTAGGGTTGGCCCTTGGCCGGGCGGTTGGGATAGGTTTTTCTTTTAAGCTATTTCTTCAACTCCCCTTCTTTTAAATACTCTCAAGGCATGATAATGTTCTCATTTGCAATGCCTTTCATGTGTTACCTGACCAATTGATGGGATCTCTGCCCTAAGCCTGACTCTGTCGAAAGTGACATGCAGTCTGGTGGTATTGTCACATCGAATCTACTTTTCTTATGTCACGCGCATCAATAGTGGTGATAGCCTGGACGATGTTTCCTGGAGGACGCTTATGTTTACACCTGTATTTGGCCGATCTAGTGAAGGCTGATGCTAAGATGCCGAAGTTTGGCCGACCTATTGAAGGCCGATATTGGGGCTTTACCAATTTAGTGGCCGATGCTGAGAGTGTGACTAGCCCGAGGGAGAAATTCTCGCCGTGCAATTGGTTGGGCCGTATTTTACAGTCCCATGTGAACCCATCACTTCTGCAATAAATGCGTGACTCTTCCCAACACATTTCATCATGAGGCCCATTTAAGAGCCGTTTTTTACGTCACTTCCGTGTCTCCTTTCGTCGTACGTCACTTTTGCAGCGAATTGTATTCTAACACCTGTTTAGGGTGATCCTTCATTCTTTTCGTTTTCTCACCGTTTCCATCCCTCGACAATTCGGTTTGCGACACATGTCCCAAGCTGAACCTTTCGTCTGTTTATATAAGGGTTTAGCCCACTCTGGTTTTTTTCTTTACTTTCGCCCCGCATTGCAAAACTCTTTCTTACTCTCGATCTTCTGGTATCAATGGCCTCTTCCTCTACTCCCAAAACCAGTTCCTCTACTTTTGCTGATTATAAGATGGCACTGGACGATTCTTCCGTGGGCACTTTCGGTGTTCATACTCTTGACGAGAATTACGACCAGTGTGCACTTGGTCCCATTTTTATTGAAGACCATACCATTGCCACAGCCCCGCTGGCTCAACAGTTCCCTTCCTCTTTTGGTCTCCCGTTTTTGAAGCCAATTAATATTTCTCATTTGGCTCAATCCAACCCGATTCGCACGTGGCCCAAACATGACACCGCGTTCGAGTCTTGGTTCCAACTATGTTATTGCATGCGGATACTCGTGCCTTTCTAGAGAAGAATGGTTTCCTTTCCTTCATCGAACTTTCATTGGCCATGCCTTCTTTTAACCGCAGCCTGTTTCCTATTTCCTTGCTCTTTTAGTCTTCTGAGTACAATGTATTCATTTTCCCTGTTGGTACATTTACTGTCACTCTTCGTGACATCGGTGCTCTCACAGGGCTGACCCCTCTGGGTGCACCAATCTCGGCTTGCATAACCTTCTGTTTCCCCCCTCCTTCAATGAATCATTCGTCCTTTTCATCCTACTCCTCTTTTCTTCGCACATTTTCAAAATCGGCTGGTCATGTTTTTATGTTGGAGCAAATGGCCTTCCTTCACTATTGGCTGTGCAAATACATCATTTGTGTGCCTAGCCAAAAGCCTGTGGCGGGCTACCTCCCCATCTCTTCAGACCTTGCCAATGGTCGTCGTTTGGATCTGGCATCCTTCTTGCTAGCTTCTATTTATCGGGGCTTGGCCGTGCTCCAAAAAAAACTTCGGTCGGGGGCCTCGCCCATTGCCTCTGGCCCTCTATGGATCGTTCAGCTTTGGTTGAGAGCCTATTTCCCTATTTTCGGCGCCATTGATTTGAATCATCCTTATCCTTGTGCCGGTCTTCTTTTTTCCCAGCTTTGGCCATCTTCTTTCCTCCCTCGCACTACTTTTGAATATTTCTATACTCTTCCTCGGGCTCCCACTTTTTTCCCTTTCTCAGTGGGGGACAGCCCATCATTCATTCATGATCTTCCTCACTCGGAAGAGGATGAGTCAGGTATTTGCATATGGCGTAGGTTTTTATGCAGCCGCGACCTGCTTCATGATATCCTGACTGGGGCCAATGGTAAGGTTGGAGTGGAGGTGTATTCACCCAACTTCGTCACCCGTCAGCTTGGCCTCGTTCAAGGATGGCCTTTTCCTTTCTTCCATATGCGTTCCGCTTCGTCAAACCGTTTTAAAGTCTTTTCAGTTTTTGACGTGGAGGAATCCTTATCGGAAACCCGTTCTTTACTTTCTTCTTTTGTCATAGCTCCTTTTCCTTCTTGTAGATCGGTTCATTCTTCTTTTGATCATTTCTGGCCACCTGCCCTTGAACGATTTTTTTCTCTGCCTTCTATGAGGGTATTTCCTACTATCCCATTGTCCCCAAAGTCTTCTGATCCAACGGGTCAAAAAAGGCAACTGAGACAGCCAAACCCAAGAAAATAAAGCTCGCCAAGAGGAAGCAGCCTTCCCCCAGCCATAGCTCAGATTCAGACGTGCCACTTGTACGTCGTCCTAAGGTACGAGTTTGAAGCCCGTCTTCTTTTGAGTTTGATGTAAATTGAGGTTCTAATTTTGTACTTTGTGCGAGTGCTTAGGATTGAACCGCCCTCTGTGATGCCCGAAACGGCCCAAACTCTGGGGGCTGAAGCTCCTATACTTGAATGTTTTGAGGAGGTGAGACTTGCTGAGGTGCCGATTTTGCAACTCCCATCGGATGAGGACAAAGCAGTCGAGGCTCCAGTCATGGAGCAAATGCCAGAAGAGGGCAGAACAGCCGTTACCGGTGATTCGTCCAGAGCCGATCCCCAAGGTACGGAGCCACATATAGAATTTGGCCTTTCGCGTCCAAGGGTTGAGGAAATTCCGAGAAACCATCCTTTATTTGAACGTCCATCTTCGGACGATCCTGTACCAATCGTGCAGGACCCGGACGACGAGGCCGAAGTGCCAGAACCTATTTGGCCGGATGGGCCTCTTTGGCGTCATCTTAAATAGCTTTACCCATTAGCACGCAGGATGTCTGCCGCAGGGCTTAGGGGGAGTTATAGGGACATAGATGGCCTTTATAGTTTGGCCGAATTGGAGTTATTAGAGGAGGCTCGGTCTATGTACAGAGACGACGTACTTCGTCGTATTTATGAGGAATGGGAGGTCATTTACATTTCTGATTCTTCTGATTTTGATTCTCTTGCAGATGTTCAGCCCACCATTGCGCCGCAACACTCAATGTCACAGGCAGTATCTCCGGGATCTTCAGTGCATCAGACTTCGGCCTTTGCACAGCCGTCGTCCTCGGCTCTTCCGCCTTCTCCTCCTCGAGTAGAGTCTCATGTGCCTTCAGCGTAAGATCTCTCTGCGCCTGAACAACCGTCACCTTCAGCTCCCCAATCTTTGATTCTTCTACCTGTAGCTCATGCTTCTTCAGCTCAAATGTCTGCAACTTCTGAATGATCATCACCCCTTCGGGCAGAGTCTCTCATCCTGCAACAACATTCTTCTGCTCGGCTGTCGCCCCCTCAGGCCTCATGACCGTCAGTTTCTGTCCCCCAGTATCCATCATCCTTAGATCTTTCGCATCAGTAAGAACTTGTGCAGCCGCAAGTTGAGGTGTTTGAGGCATCGGTGGATAGGCCATCTAGCTCTGGTTCTGGGGTGGTACGTCTTTTTTTTTCTAGTTCATGACTTTGGTTTACAACTTTACATCTGCTAATTTTTCCTCTGTATACAGGCATCTGACCCGCTGCTGCAATCGGTCCAGAACATTTTGGATCGCCTTGGACGATTGTCTTCTGCTCCATTTCGGCCTTCTTCACCTTCGGCTGGTACCAGTACGGACCTGGAGGTCCTTCGGGAAATTATCGGCCAATATGCTTCTTTTACTACATTGGAGATTGGTCAGGCCGCTCTGCCAGAAAGCATTTCCCAGTTGGACAGAAGTTCCTCTGAATTAAGCTGCTTACTAGCCCTCCATGCCTTACCTATATCAGTAGATGATCGGCTCTTCCTCCAAGAACTGCAGCATGATATAGCGGCTCTTATCTCTCGGTATCGCAACATACACAATCAAATGATTGGGCTTCACTCTGCTATAATAAAGAAAGAAACGCTCTGCGGTTCTCTCGATGCCCTTCAACAGGCTTTGGGGGAGACCACTAATGAAATGGTGACCGAGGACTCGGCTCTCCTGGACCTCGAGCGACAATTACAGGACATTCAGTGCCTTGTTGAGGAAAGTCGTATGAGAAAATAGGCTAAGAGGAGGACCATTGCTACCCAAGTGACGGAGATGGACATTTCATTGGCAGAGTACGAAGGTTTGGCCCGTATAGATTTTGAGAAGAGCTTGGCCGATTTAGAGACAGGGGGTTTGGAGGTACAAAAGGAATGGCGTTTGAGGAGGGAGACGTTTTCGGCCATAAAGGAGTCGCCCAGGGATTTTCAGGGGTCTTCGAGCCACAGCCAATGATGCTTTGTAGGGCGTTACCTCATACAATTTTTGTAATTTTGAGGACGTTTTCGCCCCAAATTAAATGGAAATAAATTATTTTATTACTGTATTTAGTTTTATTGTAAAGACATTACATTTTCATGCTCCCAATGTGAGGGCACATATTTTTTCAAGTATTTGCCATTTATCGCCCTAGCATGTACCCTTCCGTTTAGATCTTTTAAATGATAAGCCTCGTTCGGTAACACATCTTTTACCTCGAATCGGCCTTCCCAATTAGGCGACCATTTTCCATATGTCGGGTCTTTAGCACCAATTGGCAATATAGTTTTCCATACTAACTCGCCTTTTCTGAACGATTTAGCCACGACTCTGAGATTGTACTCCTTGGCTTTTTCTCTTTTGTGCTTCTAAACGATTCAGCACATCGCATTGAACATCGTCCAAATCCAGCAAATTATGTATCATTGCTTCGTTGTAGTCTTCCTCTGTCAACTCCTTTTGCAACATCACCCTAATGGATTCAATATTCATTTCTATCGGTAGTACGGCCTCTTGACCATATACTAACTGAAATGGCGTGATCGAAGTACTTGTTCGTGGTGACGTCCTATAGGCCCATAGAGCCTGACTCAAACATTCTTCACATCACCTAGCGTTATCTGTCACCATCTTCTGAATCAACCCCTTGAGGGTTTTATTGGACGATTCCGCCTGACCGTTTTACTGAGGGTAATACGAAGTGGTGTTTACCAACCGGATCCCGTATTCGGCCAGGAAGCTTTTTACCTTCTCACCATTTAACGAAGTGCCATGATCTACCATTATTGTCTGCGATATACCGAAACGGTGAATGATATCCTATTTTATAAACTTGATGATCTGCTCTTGGGAGATTTCCACTACCGGAATAGCTTCCACCCATTTGGTAAAAAAGTCGGTAGCAACGATAATGAAAGTATGCATTTTGCTCGATGCATGATATATTTTCCCTATCAAATCTATCGCCCATCCTATGAATGGCCATGGTTTAATGATGGGGATCATTTCGGTTGATGGTGCCCTCTGAATGGGCCCATGCTTCTGACAAGCAATAAATCCTTTGGCATATGAGATGCATGATTCTCCCATCTTCGGCCAATAATAGCCACTCCGTATAATCAACCATCTCATCTTTATTCCGGCCTGGTGAGCCCCACAAACACCTTCATGTATCTCGGCCATGATAGTTTTGGACTCCGATGGCCCTACACATTTCAACAACAGGTCGTCTTGGGCCCTACACATTTCAACAACAGGTCGTCTTGGCGGAGATCTGAGGATGATGGATGCTGGGGGACAGGAACTGACGGCCATGCGGCCTGAGGGGCGACGATCGATTATGAGAATGTTGTTGCAGGATGGGAGACTCTGCTCGAAGGGGCGATGATCGTTCAGAAGCGGCAGACATTTGAGCTGACGAAGTAGAAGCTACAGGTAGAAGAATCAAATATTGGGGAGCCGAAGGTGACGGCTGTTCAGGCGCATAGAGATCTTGCGCTGAAGGCACAAGAGACTCCACTCGAGGAGGAGAAGACGGAAGAGCCGAGGACGATGGCTGTGCAAAGGCCGAAATCTGATACACTGAAGATCCCGGAGATACTGCATGTGGCGTTGAGTGTTGCGGCGTAGTGGTGGGCTGAGCATCTGCAAGAGAATCAGAATCGGAAGAATCAGAAATGTAAATGACATCATTTTCCTCATAAATACGACGAAGTACGTCGTCTATGTACATAGACCGAGCCTCCTCTAATAACTCCAATTCGGCCAAACTATAAAGGCTGTCTATGTCCCTATAACTCCCCATAAGCCCTGCGGCAGACATCCTGCATGCTAAGGAGTAAAGCTGTTTAAGATGACGCCAAAGAGGCCCATCCGGCCAAATAGGTTCTGGCACTTTGGCCTCGTCGTCCGGGTCCTGCACGATTGGTACAGGATCGTCCGAAGAGGGACGTTCAAATAAAGGATGGTTTCTCAGAATTTCCTCAACCCTTGGACGCGAACGGCCAAATTCTATATGTGGCTCCGTACCTTGGGGATCGGCTCTAGAAAAATCACCGATAACGGCTGTTTCACCCTCTTTTGGCGTTTGCTCCACGACTGGAGCCTCGGCTGCTTCATCTTCATCCGATGGGAGCTGCAAAATCTACACCTCAGCAGGTCCCACCTCCTCAAAACCTTCAAGTATAAGAGCTTCAGCCCCCAGAGTTTGGGCCGCTTCGGGCATCGCAGAGGGCGGTTCAATCCTAAGCACCTGCACAAAGTACAAAATTAGAACCTCAATCTACATTAAACTCAAAAGAAGACGGCTTCAAAATCGTACCTTAGGACGACGTACAAGTGGCACGTCTGAATCCGAGTTACGGCTGAGGGAAGGTTGCTTCCTCTTGGCGAGCTTTATTTTCTTGGGTTTGGCTGTCTCAGTTGCCTTTTTTGACCCCGTTGGCTCAGAAGACTTTGGGGACAACGGGATAGTAGGAAATACCCTCATAGAAGGTAGAGAAAAAAATCGTTCAAGGGCAGGTGGCCAGAAACGATCAAAAGAAGAATGGACCGATCTACAAGAATCAAAAGGGGCTATGACAAAAGAAGAAAGTAAAGAACGGGTTTCCGATAAGGATTCCTCCACGTCAAAAACCGAAAAGACTTTAAAACGGTCCGACGAAGCGGAACGCATATGGAAGAAAGGAAGAGGCCATCCTTGAACGAGGCCAAGCTGATGGGCGACGAAGTTGGGCGAATACACCTCCACTCCAGCCTTACCATTGGCCCCAGTCAGGATGTCATGAAGTAGGTCGCGGCTGCATAAAAACCTACGCCATATGCGAAGACCTGACTCATCCTCTTCCAAGTGAGGAAGATCATGAATGAACGATGGGCTGTCCCCCACTGAGAAAGGGAAAAAAGAGGGAGCCCGAGGAAGAGTATAGAAATATTCAAAAGCAGTGCGAGGGAGGAAAGAAGATGGCCAAAGCTGGGAAAAAAGAAGACCGGCACAAGGATAAGGATGATTCGAATCAATGGCGCCGAAAACAAGGAAATAGGCTCTCAACCAAACCTGAACGAGCCACAGAGGGCCAGAGGCAATGGGCGAGGCCCCCGAACGAAGTTTTTTTTGGAGCACGGCCAAGCCCCGATAAATAGCAGCTAGCAAGAAGGATGCCAGGTCCAAACGACGACCATTGGCAAGGTCTGAAGAGATGGGGAGGTAGCCCGCCACTGGCTTTTGGCTAGGCGTACTAATGATGTATTTGCATAACCAATAGTGAATTAATATTGTTCGCTCCAACATCGAAACAGGACCAGCCGGTTTCGAAAATGTGTGAAGAAAATAGGAGTATGATGAAAATAACGAAAGGTCCACTGAAGGAGGAGGAAGGTTGTGCAAGCTGAGATGGGTGCACCCAGAGGGGCTAGCCCGGTGAGAGCACCGATGTCACGAAGAGTGACAGTAAAGGGACCAATAAGGAAAATGAATACATTATACTCAGAAGACCAAAAGAGCAAGGAAATAGGAAACAGGCTGCGGTCAAAAGAATGCAAGGCCAATGAAAGTTCGATGAAGGAAAAGAAACCATTCTTCTCTAGAAAGGCATGAGTATCTGCATGCAATAGCATACGTTGGAACCAAGACTCGAACGCGGTGTCCTGTTTGGGCCACGTGCGAATCGGGTTGGATTGAGCCAAATGAGAAATATTAATTGGCTCCGAAAATGGGAGACCAGAAGAGGAAGGAAACTGTTGAGCCAGCGGGGTTGTGGCAATGGTATGGTCTTCAATAAAAATGGGACCAAGCGCACACTGGTCGTAATTCTCGTCAAGAGTATGAACACCGAAAGTGCCCACGGAAGAATCGTCCAGTGCCATCTTATAATCAGCAAAAGTATAGGAACTGGTTTTGGGAGCAGAGGAAGAGGCCATTGATACCAGGAGATCGAGAGTAAGAAAAAGTTTTACAATACGGGGCGAAAGTAAAGAAAAAAACCAGAGTGGGCTAAACCCTTATATAAACAGACGAAAGGCTCAGCCTGGGACATGTGTCGCAACCCGAATTGTCGAGGGATAGAAACGGTGGGAAAACGAAAAGAATGAAGGATCGCCCTAAACAGGTGTTAGAATACAATTCGCTGTAAAAGTGACGTGCGACGAAATGAGACACGGAAGTGACGTAAAAAACGGCTCTTAAATATGCTTCATGATGAAACGTGTTGGGAAGAGTCGCGCATTTATTGCATAAGTGATGGGTTCGCATGGGACTGTAAAAGACGGCACAACCAATTGCAGGGCGAGAATTTCTCCCTCGGGCTAGTCACACTCTCAACATCGGCCACCAAATTGGCCAAGCCCCAATATCAGCCTTCAATAGGTCGGCCAAACTTCGGCATCTTAGCATCGGTCTTCACTAGATCGGCCAAATACAGTGTAAACATAAGCGTCCCCCAGGAAATATCGTCCAGGCTATCACCACTATTGATGCGCGTGACATAAGAAAAGCAGAGTCGATGTGACAATACCACCAGACTGCAGGTCGCTTTCGACAGAGTCAGGCTTAGGGCAGAGAGCCCATCAATTGGTCAGGTAACACATGAAAAGCATTGCAAATGAGAACAGTATCATGCCTTGAGAGTATTTAAAAGAATGAGAGTTGAAGAAATAGCTTAAAAGAAAAACCTCTCCCAACCGCCCGACCAAGGGCCAACCCTACTCAAAACGCCTCACCTTGGCTTTCCCTAATCAAGCAAATGCTTTGGCTAACAAATGAAAGGGGAAAGAATAGAAGAATCAGAACAGAGCCGGGAAAAAGAGAAGATCTGCATGAAACAAAGGCCATCGGAAATAAAAGCTTCTCTTTAATGAGGTGTGAAATGGAATGTAAAAGGGTTAGCTAACGGCCATCCACACGGTGTGAGGTGTGAAATGGAATGTAATGGTGTGGATGGGCAATATCCGTTAGCGACGGCTGACCAGGGTCCTCGGTGGGGATGGTACTGCATCCCCTGGTTGCGGATGGGTTACGCCCATTGACCGCATCGGACCGTATTCCTCTGCGTTGAGGATGCTGCACTCCTCGGCTTCACAAGTTCTCTGGACTGAGGGACCGGCCAGGGGACTAGTTAGTCGAGGGCAAAAATCCTCGGCTTCACAGATTCTCTGGACTGAAGGATCGACCGAATGACTAGCTAGTCGAGGGCAAGGAAAGAATACCCATCGGATCAGCCCTCAATTGGCGTGGTGGTCTTCCCTGAACGAGGAAAGAACGAACCTGGATGAAAAGCCGAAAAATCCACCTCGATTTTCACTTCCAATGCAATCAAGGTGAATTTGGGGGACAATTGTTGGCAAAAGAAAAAATGTCACCCTGGAGCGAAATTGCCCTAGAACGAAGAATGAAGGACGAATGCAAGAAGGGCGATGAAAGGAAGAGCGATCACTAGATTAAAGCGAAAAGAACCCAGGACGACCGAAGCATTAGAACGAGAACACGTAATGCAGTTGATCCCACGACCACAGCAGGTTAAGCAGTTTTCCCTCCACGATCAAGCAGTTGAGATGCACAGCTCAACGGTTGAAGACATGATCCAGCAGCTGCAGGGAGATACTAGAACTGCCCAAGCAGTTTACAAGCTTCACTATAAAATCTCACTCGTACAGAGAGAAAGACCCCGATCAAATGAAGACTCAAACGAGCATTTTTTTTTTTTTATCTTTTAGTTTTTATAACTTTTAAGACTGTAATTTGTGTGCTTGCGCCCCTTGGAGGCTTATTCACTTAATCAAACACCCATTGTTAGGACTCTGTCTCAGGAGGTTTGAACCTTACACGTTTCTCTTTCTTCTTCGCGCACAAAAATCGCGCAAACACTTTGTATTTATGCAATTCACTTAAATTATTCATAAACATCAATCTCATCACCATGCATTGCATTTAGGCCTTAAATACCTATGGAGCTGATGAGCATCCCGCGGGAATAAAGTCCGTGAAACTCATAAAAAAATATTTTATAAGTTCAGGAAAATAACAAGAATGATGAACGGACTCTTTAAAAATCGATGCTTCAAGAATCCCGCTTGTAAGATGACAGCACAAGGGTTGCAACTTCCTTAATAAGTGTTTAATGTTCAATCAAGAATAAGCTTTAGAGCTCTGTTTTATTAATTTCAAAATAAAGTCTGCCAAAAATAATAATAAATGCTTGTTTAAATAGTAAACTAGCAACTGGAAAAAAACCCTAATATAGCTTTAAACTCAGGCCCCTTTGGTCCTTTTGCCACTATTCCCTAGTATAAAACCTAATAAATAACTACTAATAAGAAATAAAATAAGTGGGTTAAATGATTTATTTAAGTCCAGCCAATTTACGACCAAACAAATAAGCTAAATAAATAAAACAAAAAACAAAAAAAACTCATAAGATAGAAGCACTTGCCTAAGCCTCTCAAGCCTACTCCATACACATCATTTTGAATGAAATTGCCTTGAATCTGATTTGATAACGACATCTAAAAGAATTTAACCTATAGATCTCTTACCCTCATAAGTAAATCATCTTGAATCACATCAAGAATTTCCTTGTGTTGAGCAAGGCCCAGCAGCCATAACTACATACCCAATCCCTCTCCTTTTAATGGGAAAAATCATGAACACAAAGCTTGCAAAAGCTACAACTACTAATGGCAAATTTATCATCAATGCATTTGCATTAGGCCCTGGATGTGGGAAAAAACAACTTTGCACATCAGAGTTACTTGTTGCAAACACCTAGAACACCAGCAAAGATTGAATTGCATGCACAAAATCTATCAACCTAATTCTATATTCCTCCAAAGACATGTGCAAACACCAAGAACACAACTCGTAATGGCACTTAAAGTGAGGTACTTGTGTGCAACTAGGCATGTACCATTGTTTGACAATGAAGGCGTAATTGTTTGGAATGCAAGAACTGTGCCTGTGGCAAAAGATTTGCAAGCTTTGCTGCTGCTGATAGATTTTTGGCAGAAGATTTGGAGCCATGGATGATAGATATTGAAAGAACTTGATTGGTGATTATTGATTTGTTGGGCAGAATTTTATAAGCATGTAAATGAAGGTGAGGTCACTGAACAGGCCATTTGAGAGAACAAGAGTCGGGGAATCCAATAGTGGCCTAATATGTTATCCATAAGAAAAATTACAGAATCAACATGTGATTTACATATTCCATATCAAATTATATATCTTTAAAGAATGAAGAGAAAACAAACTTATTATGCTTGTAAATTCATCTTTCTGACAACAAATCTGACGTTCTTTCTAACATTGTGTAGCACTTTTCATGCTTTTTATATTTCTCTTTAGTCTTCCAGTCGCCAAGGATAAAAGTAAAAGAATTGTAACTGGCATATATACTTTCAGATGTTTACCAGAATCCACTGAACAAATTAAGAAGTTGACATAGAACTTATTCTTTTGTGCTAACATATCAGCTATCTTGTTAAAGGTGTCAAGTGACGTTGGGCGGGGTTTTTCAAACAATTATTTAAGCGCTTGGACAGGATTCCAGTCAAAGTTGTTTAAGGCAGTGTTTGTATAAGTTGAACTGCCAAAACGCATTGTTGTGCCTATCACCTTTGTCATCATAACACATCAGGCAGGTAGGGGTGTGTAAATTTTCGGGTCAACCCGCATCCCGACCTGTGCTGATTTCAAAAAAAATAATGAATTTTCGAGTTAACCCGACCGACTCGAAATTTGCAGGTTGGGTCACAGATTTGATATTAAAATCAAATCCGACACTATAATATTTTTATTATTTTTCTAAATTTTTTATTATTTTTCTAAAAAAATTATTTTTAAAAAAAAAATTTCTATTATTTCATTTATTTTTTACTTTTATTGTCTTGAAACTTTATATATATGATAATTTTCGGGACATAAAATAAATAATATTTATATTTTAAAATAATTAATTCATTAAAAAAAAGGAAATTTATTTTGTTTGGACGACCCGATCGAGTTTCACCTCTCAAATTTCGGGTTCGGGTTTCCCGACCCGCGTGACCCAACCCGATAGAGGCTCACAAAAAAAAAAAAAAAAAAAAAAAAACTGACCCGTGAACACCCCTACATGCAGATTCCTTCAATTCTGAACCATAGAGTAATATGCAGCTTCATGTTTGGACTACTCAAAATCACCAAATTATGTATATATCAATCACAACATCCAACCATCCACTAGCGATTTGAATGTTTTTATTTCAATACATTTCGTTGGATTATTATTATTTTGAAAAGTTGCTTGCCTGTCTACCAAAGAGACGCATAAAGATTTATTACTATTTAATTAAAAAAAAAAAAAAAAAGAGAGAGAGAGAGAGAGAAGCTTAAAGAGCAAGTTAATAAGTGGAAGGGATAAGATGCTATAGGAAGAACTGACTCACCAGAATCAATTTCCTTTTCAAAAATAAAAAAAAAAAAAATCGGTCCTTGTTTGATCTGTTAAATAGAGTATTACGATGTAGAATGACGCTTACAGTAAAATTGAACCACATGAAATTCATCTTCCTGAAGAAAATGGATTCATGGATGCTTGGATTTCTTCCAGACTTCGCCCTTTGGTTTCTGGTACTAGCTTTGCCACAAACATAACAGTTAAGCCACAAACGGCTGAGAATGTAAAGAATGTTCCTGGTAAATTAAGAGAAAGGAAATGAAGGAAAGATATCAGGATATGGCAGTGTTCGTTTCTCATGAGTCATGCCATAAGTTAAGAGATCAAAAGAAACTCAAAGGAGGCCTTACCCGTGGAGCTCCATTCCATTAGAAAATTGAAAGCGAAAGAGATAATCCAAGACCCTAACCAGCTAACCAATGTTACAAGGCTTCCAGCTGAACCTTTCATGTTTATAGGGAATACCTAAACAGGTAGAATTAACGAATTCAATTGAGCTAGATGTCATAATGGCATATTATATTTCATTTGGAATATGATATAACAAAGATATAGAGTTCAAATATTAAATATACCTCTGACATTATAACCCAAGGTATTCCTCCCATGCCTAATGAGAATGATCCTGTGTATACCTAACCACAAATCCCAAAATATGAACAATGATATTATTTCCGTGGCCAAACTGCCCTTAAGTTTAGAAGGTGGCAGTTTCATTATGTTCTTATTCTTTTCTTATGTAGCAAGAAGAAAATAAAATTTCTCTCAGTAATCTTCATTACCAGCACTCCGACCAGTGCCAGAAAAGGAGTTGTGTCTAGCCATTGATGAAGGTCCTGTACAGGAGAAGTTAGATATTTTCAAAGAAGATTATGACATTGATAATAACTGATTCAACAGACATTAGACTTTATTTTAGAACCTTTAAGAGAAATGACAATGCAGCGAGGAGGCAACCCAAACATGTTCCAGCCGCAGAAACCTGAAAGCAATAGCAGACTTCAGCATAGGCTTTTAGTCCAACTACATTCCAAAATGGAACAGATTTTTTTTTTTGCTTCTTACCAACAAAAGTGGAAGTCGTCCAGATTTGTCCGTTAAAAGTACTCCTACCAGTGTCATTGGAATCTGAAGAAGCAATTCACAATGATTCAGAAAAGCCTTGACAAGATTCCAACAATTTAATAATGGCTATGAGTCAATTAACCTGAATAACAACCATTGCGATCATCCCAACACTACCAGAAAACCCTGCCATACAATCAGATATTAGTACATTCACTTTCTCTCCTTTCTTAACATCCTGTTGCATATAGGAAATTCTCACATTGAGCTGTCACTTACCAGCTGATATGAAAATAGAACTTGCATAAAATGCAATTGCATTGACCCCTCCAAATTGCTGCAATACCATCAAGCCAACACCAACCTTACAAGAATTTCGAAGGGTCCATGAGTTTAAAAAAATTAAAAAAATAATTGGTCCAAAGGAAACTTGCCACAGCTAGAATGAGTTAAGAAGCTCACAATGAGCGAATGTGCATATTTCCTCTGGAACAACTCAAAAATGCCACCTTCAGAAAGCCTCTGAAGGGTTTCTGTGTAATCCTGCAAAAAAGATGCAAAACCAATATCAGTTCTTGTTAAAACATTTTTTTTCCCAATCAGATGAATCAAATATTTAAAGTTAAGAAATTACTCTAATCTCGACTGCCTCTTCAGAAATATCAGCATTTACCCCCCTAAGGCGCTGCAGGGCAGCTTCACATTCTTTCCCTTTACCAGTCTTTGCCTGCAAATATTAACATTCATAAATGTTCGTGTTATTAGATTTTAAAAATCACATTATTAGAAAACGTAAACACAAGAGCCTATATTTATGCAACTTACCAGCCATCTTGGTGATTCTGGGATGAAGCATAGACCTATAAGCTGTACTAGACATGGAATAGTTCCTGAAATAAAATTAAAATGAATCCGTTGTTACAGAAATCCCTTATATTAGAATTAAAAACAACCGGAATGGATAAATTTACCTATCAGAGCCAAGAGCCTCCAGTTCAGAAAAGCTCCAATGAGAAATGTCATTGATGAGCCAAAACATATCATCAACTGTGGAAGAAGGAATATTAGATGTTTAAGGATGCATTGATAATGGTATAAACTTTTTGTAGAGCCTTTAGTGTAACCTGATGGACTGTTGTAAATCCTCCTCGAAGATTTTTGGGTGTGATTTCAGCTATATACACAGGTACCTGTTAATGGGAATTAGAATATCTGCCTCCTGAGCAAGTAATAAACTTGAATTGCAATGCTTTCAACAATTACCACGTATGAAAGGAGGCCCATCCCATATCCTACCAACAGTCTTCCGAGGTCTAGCCACCATGCATCCTTTCACAAGCACTGAACTTTCAGCATTGTGAAAAATTAAGATTTAAATATGAGAAGAAAATAAAATTCAAGAGTATACCTTTGAAAATACAATTATAAGCCATCCAATAATGCAAAATATCTCTGAGAAGCCCATTGTCTGCTTCCACAAGTAACAACCAAAAGAAAGAAATTGCAGATTTGAAAGTAAACTTGGAATGAAAAATCTACAGCATGGATATAAATACAGAAATTGATAAATGAGAAACACTTACACCCCTTCTGCCGATATAATCTGCTATTTTCCCACTCATTATTGCACCTACCATAGCCCCAATTGTCAATATTGAACCGAAAAGTGAAAACTGCAGATGGCCAAAAAGAGAAATCTTTTTAGGGGCAATGCATAAGACAAATAAAAGTGAGAACAGATAAAGGGAAGCATTACAGTATATTCTACTTGAAATAATTTGATAAACCAAATTGCACTATTTAGGCAGCATCGAAACTTACCAGAATCTGGAAAATCCTAAATTAACAAAACCCTATTTTCGAATTAGCTCTTCACTGCTGAGGAATTTCCTCTGCCCCGCCTAAGCGGCGTTTAGGTTGCCACCCGACTAGCACCTAACGCCTTTTAGAACACTAACTCTACTTTACATGCAACCTCGAACTTAATGATGGCTAGTAAAGTTGCATTTTGCATCTTTTGGTTGTATGCAACATAATAGTCATAAGAAATCTTTGAAGCCAATATAAGAACAAAACAGAAAACAGCTAGGATAAACAACTAATAAGTGTAATTGCAAGCTCGCAAAATAGCCCTAGACAAGGACAAAACAATGTAAAATTCATAGTTTATGTATGCCTACCTCTGCGACAGAGAGACCCAGATCTTTGGTTATTCCAACCTGAGCAGGTGATGAATATCCAATCTACAAATCAGTCATAAATTATTAGCTAATCACAGAATTCAGATAATCAAACAGATTAGGATCCCACACTGGAAGGCCTTAATATCATGTTGAACTAATTTAATTAGTTTGCTTCTACTCAGCCAATGACATCTCCAACTATCATTCTCAGAGGACTTAATTGAATCCATGAATGTTCAAAGTTACATCATTAGATCATGACAACCTAAGTGTTGTAAGCACAATTTTGGAATTTTGAAATTTGGGTTTGGCTAAAACATGTAAAAAATTAACTGGCCAGTACAGAATCAGCAGAGAACTTACAGCAGAACCAAAAACATAAGAACCACAGACAGCGACAAAAGTGCTGAACAGAACAGCACTTGTGGAAGAAGCCCTTCCAGTTCCACTCCTACTCCCACCACCACTATGGCTTCCACCACTGCCTCCATGAACCTGAGACTTTTCATCAAGCAGGGGACTTGATAACCCTTCTTCCATTCCACTTTCTTTGCCCATGATCACAAAACTCGAACAAATATTATCTTGAGAAATTTCTTAGAAGAAAACAAACACCGAGAGATTATTATGAGTATACAAGATTTAAGCTTGAAAAGAATTGATGAACAAAAAAAGAATAGTCCTCAACTGAGGGTGGATGGTCCCATATGATATGAGTGACTTAAGAATGTTTTGGCTGTTTTTGTTGGGTATGTTGTTACTTTCTTTGTCCCCAAATGCGGGGCTGGGTGATATGCACTTGGTATTTGACTTTTAGGATTTGAGTTCGAATCTAGGGGTAAGTTTCTTGTAAGAGTCTGGGACAATAAAAATTTTACATGCTTCACTTAAGTACGGATATGATGATTTGGCGGCGAAATTTCTAACTTTCAAAAACAGAAAGTAGTTACTTTCTTTCTTGCAATGCTTTTATTAAAAAAATTTGAAAATAACAATGCATAGCCATCACCTCCCCTGACATGCACTTATTGACTTACCTACTTACTGACTACAAAATTGTACTTTAAACGCATATATATATATATATATAATGCATATACAAACTATACAATACATAAACCCATACAAGGTGTTATGGCCCGATTTGACTAGAACCGAAAATTTATGGGCCCGATTCTGACGATTGAGGTGTGTAATGACTGCCACTGAGTCCAGTCTCCTCCAAAACTTGCCTCAACATACATGAACATGTGACTTTCAAAACAACTGGAAAGTGGGGGTGGGTCAAGTCTTTCAAAAGACCTGGTGAGTGAATACTAGTAGGCCAAAAAAATAAGCTACAATAAAGACAAGAATAATTGAATCAAAAAACATAAGAAAACTGGAAAGGTGGATACTGAAGACGTGGCACAGAATCCGAGACTGCACAAGGCTGGAACTAAGACATGTCTGAAAATCCTGAAAGCTAGACAGCCTAATTGAACTTGGGAATACCTGACATGGCTGGGGTTAACCTGACCTCATTGATCCTAATCTAAGCTATATGAACTAAAAGCTGACTCCTGGAAGCTGACAGACTAATATGACCTGAGACTAACCTATCCTGAAATGTTGATCTATTCTGAATCTACATGACCTAACCTGAGACTAGATGAACTGAACATGATATGAAGTTGTGTGAATCTAATCTGAAGCTACATGATTTGAACCTACTGAATATGCGAGCGTTGAACCTGAAAGTTAAACTGGACATGCATGAACTGACCTAAATATCTAAAATGAAATGCATGGATTGACATGGATATCTAAACTAAAATTCATGAACTCGCCTGAATATATAAACTAAATGCATGAAATGATCTGATGATTTAATATGAAATGCATGATCTATACATGACAATCTAAACTCCAAATGCATGAGTTGAGTCTGATTACTAAATTGAACCTACATAACTGAAAGCTGACTACCTGATTGAAACTACATGATTTCAGATGTTGCGTGCTGACCTGGATCTAACTACTTGAACTAGACATGACATGCATGACTTGACTGAAACTACTGGAACTGACATGCATGAGCTGAATCTAATTACCTAACTGAGATATGCGTGAACTGAAATGCTAAATGTGCGGACTAGGAGCTGGATCTGAGAACGTGGTTGTGGCACAAAACTAAGGCTTGCTATAACCAAACCACCCAAACCCATAGTAAAAACTATCCCAAACCCTTGGTGGTTTGGTTCCAACCTAAACTGACATGAGATATCTAATCTAAATACTGACATAACCTGACCCCGACTAATCCGAAACTATAATGAGCGAAATTTGTATGATTTATTCTGACACTGCATGAGCTGAGTCTGAATTCCCTGAACTAATCCTGATCTATATATGTGCTAACCTAATCTGGTCAGTGCTACATGAACTGAATATGCATGAATGAAACTACATGGTGTGAGTGAAATTCTGATCTACATTAACTGAGTACAACTATGTGAAAATATGATATGTAAATTGGAAAACATGCATATGATCTGAAAATGATACTGTGTTGAAAACATGAAACTGAATCTTGAAAGGGTGTTCTACTCTGAAACCACTGAACATATCTGAAAACTATAACTTATAAAATCATGTATGTAAGCTGGGAAAAACTACACCAGTATAGTAGCTGAGGGAAGCTGAAACATTGTTTAGCGGGACTTAGCACCGCGTAAGCAGAGGGAACTGTATTGTAATTGAATTGCTAAGCCTATTGGGGTGATCAGTGCCCCATAGACTATCTGAGCGAACCCGAGACACTAAAGCTGAGGAGACGGCACTAAACTGGTGGTTTAAAAACATATGCATAGACTTGTAAAAAAATTATTTTTTAAAACATAATCTGAATCTTATAAATTCATTTCTGAAAATAAGTATCATAAACATGAAATATCTAAAAATAATATGTGTGTATAAATCTAACATGCATGATTCATAACTACCTGGATCTGACCTGACTAGCCTCTAAACCTGAGCTGACATGAAATTATGAACTAGGATATAATAATATGAACTGAATTACCTAACATGACTTGTAATTTGTAAAGTATGAGATTTTAACTGCATTTGAATCTTGAATGCATGGCTGAAATACTAAGCTGCATGAAAAATATGGACTAACATGTAATGGCTTATCCATACAAGCTCGTACGGGCCCCATTACCTATATTAGAATAGGTATGGGATGGGTGTCGTCCGAACGGGAACCTAACCAGTACCTCTTGCAAGGATATGAACATGTTGGAACTTGAAAACATAAACTGGAAACCTATGGCAATGTGACATGGAGAATATAAAAGACATGTCTGAACTGAATCTTGAATACATAATCTAAAATGCATTTCGCGTGCATGGGCTGAATGCAAAAATAAATACATGAACTAAGATCACAAGCTGAGAATATAGAATAGAAATAGAATCTGAGAGCACAAGTTGAAAACATAGAATGAAAGTATATGCTGATAACGAAGGCAGAAACATAATCAAACAACATGAATCAAATTCACAAACTGAAGGCATTACGGAAATAGAATCAACAAGGCACAAATAACTCAAAAGCATAAAAGAGAAAGGAAAAAGGAAAGCATCCACTTATTGTCTGACGTCCGCTGTCAGCGCATCTGAGTACCGCAAAAAAAATTCATACAAGATGACTAACTAATCATGTGTTCAAGTATGGTTAGCATACTTGAACGAAAGAAACTAAATGTGATTCAAGAATGTCATGAATGCATGAGCATGTTGTATTCATGCTAACTTGGCTAAAGTAATAATTTAAGGTGTTTACTTAACACCCAAGTTGTGCTAACATGTTGTTTAAACTACTAATACTGCATGATAGTCTTATGTTAATGCTGATAGTGCATTTTGACGTAATTGTTTTAATCAGTTGAAATGCCTAAAGCTATCTGTCTACAAAAAGCCCAATTTGGCCTTGCCGCTGTAGCAAACCAGTTGGCCTAACATGCCCATCAACACCAAACATACTTGTTTATTATCATCAACACTTCACATATTGTACGGACCAAAATTGGGCCCAATGATAAAATCGACATTTACCCCATGACCAACCACTGAACCTGAAGCCCATTAGTGAGTCCAGTCCATAGACAAGAATATCAGACAAATAGTCCTTATAGGCCCAAGCCCATCAACATCAGGGGAGCCAACGGACACCAGTTACTAGATCAATAGAAGAATCAGAATTCATAAAACATCATAAAGTCGACAGTTTCAGCAGATAGACTAACGAATCGTCAGTTGCCAGACATAAATCATCAGAATTAAGTCACCAGTTACAACTACTCCAACGGGCAGAAGAGAAGCCCCACATCAGGGAACCTATAAAAGAGAGAAGCAAAAGAATAGATGGGGATCTGGACACTACACCTATCAACAGATAAAACATAATACTCCGCCCTTACGGCAATCAATCAGTGGTTAAGGTATCTTAAAATCTTGATCTTTTCACCTTCGGCTTATTCATATTTTGGCTAACTTGAGCGTCGGAGTGCCTACGGCTCCCACCACACCGGTTGGTAGTAATCTCATCTTTCGCTCTACTCTTATTTTGCAGGTTCGCTTGTGCCCCTCAACTCATTCTCTATTGTGGACCTCGATCGAAATCAGCGTCCACACATATTATCAGGCTCATTAGCATCCACATATATACACTTATACAAGTATGGCCCAAGCATATTAATGGCCTTATACATCAGCCAAAGCCTTTCTAATAAGGCTTCAAACATTCAACATCACGCTAAGCATAAATCTAACACAACACATAAAGAAACATGATTTGCATATTCAAAATAAATGGGTCAAACATTGCCACAAACATCATGCATTTGGCCGTATAACAAATTTTACAACTTTTGTAGTTTTAACTTGCATTAAGACAAACTTTTATCATAGCATTATTTCAATCATAGACCATCATATATATCATTAACCAAGTGATAAAAAAAATAATCTCCTACACAAGCCTATACATTGGGCCACATCAAGAAAAATGAAACTTTACAATTTTTCATCACCCCCAAAATGCAAATTCATGGCTTCTGATTATAGAAAATTGGCTTCAGGCCTTCGCATATGATGATTCACCTTTGATTATGGCGACTAATATCGTGTTATAAAATAAGAGAGAAATAGAAGAAGAGAAGATACATTGGAAAGTTGCAAGCATTTCTTATTATTTCTGAATTATAAATTATAAGGGATGCTCTCTATTTACAGAGCGAAATTATGTTAAGATTGTTATCCCTGAGTAATGTAGGATAAATTAAATTTGTAAATATTAAAGTGAGAGACCGCAATATTTACAACACTTATACTGATATAAATGTCAAATTACCATATTTAAGATGTTTTTAATTTTCGAAAGAAACAGATATCACTTATATTTAGACATTGAAAAAAAAACTAATATATCATTCATATATTTTGCATTTAGACTTATTGAGATTTCAGTCAAATTAAGACCTATTCAGATTTCAAATTGAAAAAACAAAGATCACCTTAGTCTTTTTTGTTATAGTTTGTCCAATAGTTCCATTGCCCATAAAGAAATATAATCTCGAATTTGATTGAAGTCTGTTTTAGTTTAGTAGTAGGTCTGTAAGGACTTGGCTGAATGGTTTTATTTATTCCATTGTTGTTGACGGTTGATTTTCATTTCAGGGACAAATCCGAAAACTCGTTCCTCAAACAATCTTCTCCAACTGTGAATTTGTTTGGTTTGTTGGGAACTAAAAGCAAACTTAGCAGAAAAATTGAAAATACACAGATAAGAACAGAGGATTTAACGTGGTTCGGCGGAGTGGATCCAACCTACGTCCACTGACACAAAGAAAGAGAGTTTTTATAAAGTGGTCAGGTTGACCGACCAAGGCAAAATTACAAGTGTGATCGACCTTTCTCTCGTCTTCTCCCAAAAAATAGGCTTTTATCTCTCTTACAAGCTTTTTGAATGAAAATTGCTAACCCTTACAAAATTACACTCAATCCCTTTATGTACTGAGGAAAATAGCATTGTTCTACCGTCCCCGAGATGTCAGCCACGTGAACCTACTGCAGCCAAATTGACTCTCTACCCCAACTGTTCCGCCGAAAACAGACCTGCCATCTGACATTTTATTAAACTCTAACCCTTTCTTGGAAAACTCCAGACGCTACATTTATTATGAGAGTCTGTATCTACCCGTTCACGCGGTGGTGTGTGTCAGAAGATAATCTCACAAGCTGCTACTGTCATATCAAGACTATATAGATGACGCAAGTCCCCAAGTCGTGTTTACACCTCGATACTTGGTCCCAATCAAGGTCACCCCGACCTGATCTGATCCACCCCAACCTGCCCCACCAGGTCGGGTGGTCGTAATAACATCCATCCCGTTGTGTCGAGCCACCAGGTCGGGTCGGCCTTGAGGTCCCTAATCGCCTTGTTTCTCTAAAAACTTTTACTCCTCGAATCGATGAGCAAATAAGGACTGAGCCCGACCACTCTGCTGGACCAGATGCCCTCGATTACTGAGCCCGACTGGAAATTCCCTTCATGCCCTACTGAATTTTCTGAGGACCTTGAGGCCCAAAAATCACTATCAATATTTGTCCCCTAGTTCTTGGTATCAACGAGTTGATGAGTTGGTGCTAAGAACTATAATAGTAGGGTAGAAGCGGACTGTCCTCGGGTCGGTATTTCGAGCTCAAGCTATTACAATCTTCTGTCTAAATCTGGTCGGTCTCCAAACTGTTATGTGCTCTGGTCAGAAAATAACTTATACCACCCAAGGGCGTTATCATGTCACTATAAATGCCTCTCTTGATCTTCTAAAAGACGCCCATTGGGAATCACCAATCCATCATTACCCTCTTAAATGCGCGTCAAATCACCCTAGGGTTTCCCTTTCATACCGCCACTTGTCGTACTCTCGTGGCTTGCGTGCCCAAATGATGCAACCGCCTCGTTTCAAAGGAACTGAACTTTTCTTTATCCCGTCTGTTCATTTGGATTCTAACTGGTGAACCAAACTTCCATAACAGGTGGTGCCCATCCGAGCCACTCACTTCGATCCGACGGTCAGAATTTCCCTGATCCACTCATAAAAGAGCCACCACTTGTAGGACACAAACTGGGAGACGCATGTTATTCTAGGCTCGCGGCCTATTCGGGAGTACGGAATAGCCCACGGGGGACTAAACCAGAGAATAATGGAGTCGCCACCCGGTGTGAACCGGGAAAATGATTTAAGGCCGCACTCGCCCCTCGCAAGGGAAGACCTCAAACCGTTGGGTTTGGAATGGTCCCTTACTTATGTCATTCGTAATGAATGAATTTGTGCAATTTTAACCAAGTCTACTTAACATACATATTGGTCAAAGTAGTCTAAATTCTTATAAAGCCTAAATCTAGGTTTGCATGCTTCAAAAGTAAACTTTCATAACGGCAAACACATGATATCACACAATAAGCATATTGAATAAATACAACTTAAACACAGTGTAAATTAAGCTCCTATTGCGAAAGAAAATAACTAAGTCATGCTAAAAATAAAATAACCTTCTAACGGCCTAATCATGCTCGAATACAAGTTTGGATGAATTGAAATATGTGAATCTCTCAAGTGGTACGGGGCATTGTATCCCGAGTGCAAACCATAATACCGTCCATTCGGATTCGGCTACGGAATTTATGTCCGGGTTTCCATCCAATATACCACAAGAAGGAACACATATTCCATTCACCCGGAATCACATCATACACTAATTTACAATATTCATGCGAAATAAAGTAAGTTACATGCCTTCTAAATTGCTAATTCAAGCAAGGAAAAATAAATAACATATGCCCTCAGGTCTAACCTTCTGTGTCGTCTCTCAGGAGTGCATTATATGGCCGTCGGAAGGGCTAACTTTCCGTGACTCATCTGGTTCGCTGTTTCGGCGTTTTCCTTCACAGTTTCGCTGTTTTGCTCGCTGTTTTCACTCCGTTTTGCTGCGGTTTCCGTTATATTTTCTGGTCGCTGTTCTTGGTAATTTAGGGGACTATTTTGGGACAGTTTTTAAGGCCTAAACCTACGGCAAACTAGGCAGTAAGGACTGGGCAGTGTGCAGCAATTTTTGTTTGTGCAGTGAAGGGTTATGCGGCAATTTGGACAGTGTGTAGGGGAGTTTATGTGTTCGGTTTTGGGCTGGCTAAGAGGTAGTTTGTATGTGCGTGAAGGTGGGCTTATTGGGTGCAGTTTTGGCGTGAACAATAGAGGCTTATTGGGTGCAGTTTTGGAGTGAACAATGGAGGCTTATTGAGTGTAGTTTGGCGTGGCTTTAGGAGGGTGAAATGAGGAGTTTTTGTGTGAATTTTTGGGAAGCAGGTGGCTGGTTTAGGGGGTTTAACGTGAAGGCAGATGGCTTGCTAAGGGGCTGTGGGACGTGTGGCTAGGTGCGTTAAGGGGTGTTGTTTAAAGGAGAGCTTATTTCCTAATCAATGTGGGACAAATGAGAGTGAAATGTTGCAGTTGGAAGGGCTTTGGGGGGTTACTTTGGAGGAATTTTCGATGGTCAAAGACTGCTGTATTGGCATGGATAAGGGAGGCAGAATGAGGTTATTTTTGGCATGATTTGAAGGGCAGACGATGTGGGATAGGGGCGTATGAATGAAGGCAAGATGCGTGGGTGATGTGGGCGTGAGGCAGGTGGCCTTATGTTCGTGAAAGCAAAGAGGAGTGGTGCTGGATGCTTGATGAGTGAGGTTGGCAGGTAGCGTGTAAGGTGTGTGTTTATGGCTAATGAGTGTGTGACGTGGGCTGTGATGAGGGGGGCTTGAGGGGCTGGTCAGTGAGCGTGTGGCGTGGGCTGTGATGAGGGCTAAATGGCGCGAACAAGGGCTATTTTAGAGGTGCTTGGGTGTGACAAAGAGAGACAGAAATGAGTCTTGTGTGTTGTCTATGTGCTCCGGGAAGGATGGTCCAATTTGGGTTGTTTTTATAGGCAAATGCATGGGCATTAATTGGGTGTCCTATGGTTGATGAGGGGTATTAATTAGGGTGGCCAAACTTTGTTGAAATTTGGTGGATGATATGTTGAAAATGGAGGCTAAGGCATGTGTTCCTTAATAGGCATGGGGTTGCTATTTAATGGTGTAGGGAAATGTTATTAATATCTTGGAAAAGCTTGTGGAAAATGGAGGCTAAGGTAAAATTATGGTCAAAGGTGTGGGGTAAGCTTGGTGAAAGGGTAATTGTTGTTTGAATAGTGGATGGAGGGGGTAAATATGTGTCATGGGCGTGGGCTTTGGTGTTGGTGGGCTTGGTGTGTGATTTGGTTTGGTTTCATGGGCTTTGGGCGTGGGCTTTGGTGTTTGGGTGAGCTTAATGCGGTTTGCGGGGGTTTTGGGCCAAGGATATGTCTTGAAACGAAGATTCAACAAGCAAACTTCGAGCTATACGAGCGAATCAAATCCAACAAAATGTCAATTTTTAATTCTTCCATTCCGACGTCCGTTTCTCGCGACTTCCACGATATAAAAAGGTAGTGCCTCCGCTGGAGGCTCATCATCGGGACTTAAATGCAAAAATGCAGTGCCTACAGTCGCCCCCACTTTGATGAGATCTGTACAGTGTGTGACAGTCCTATCAAAGTTTGTGCAATGCATTTTTACTTACCTGGCTTGCCAGCTGCCACCTGATTTGCCTGCTGCTTCAAGCTGAGTTGATGATGCAGTGGACCTCGATCCTGGGACACATCCAATAACTGCAACTGATGTGTGGGCCTCGACCCTGGGATGCATTCCCAAAATGGAATTGATGATGCAGTGGACCTCGATCCTGGGACGCATCCCAATAACTGCAACCGACAACAAGGGCCTCGACCTTGGGACGCATCCCAATACTGCTGACAAAATGGGCCTCGACCCGGGGACGCATCCCCAAAACTGATGATGCAGGGGACCTCGATCCTGGGACGCATCCCAATAACTGCAACCGACAACGGGGGCCTCGACCCTGGGACGCATCCCAATACCGCTGACAAAATGGGCCTCGACCCGGGGACGCATCCCCAAAACTGATGATGATGATATGGGCCTCAACCCTGGGACGCATCCCCAAATTGATTCTGATATGTGAGTTACGACCCTAGGACGCATCCCCAAAACTGATGATGCAGGGGACCTCGATCCTGGGACGCATCCCAATAACTGCAACCGACAACGGGGGCCTCGACCCTGGGACGCATCCCAATACCGCTGAAAAAATGGGCCTCGACCGAGGACGCATCCCCAAAACTGATGATGATGATATGGGCCTCAACCCTGGGACGCATCCCCAAATTGATTCTGATATGTGAGTTACGACCCTAGGACGCATCCCCAAACTGATACTGATGTGGCGTGGGCCTCGACCCTGGGATGTATCCCCAAACTGATACTGATATGGTGTGGGCCTCAACCTTGTGACGCATCCCCAAACTGATACAGATGATGTGGCGTGGGCCCCATACCTGTGACGCATCCCCAAACTACCGATGATGATGTGGGCCTCGACCTTAGGATGCATCCCCAAACTGATACTTATATGGCATGGGCCTCAACCCTGGGACACATCCCTAAACTGCCGATGATGATGTGGGCCTCGACCTTGGGACGCATCCCCAAACTGATACTGATATGGCGTGGGCCTCAACCCTAGGACGCATCCCCAAACTACCGATGATGATGTGAGCCTCGACCCTGGGACGCATCCCCAAACTGATACTGATATGTGGGTTATTCCAACATACTGCCTCTGCCTCTCATAAGATAATCTTGATAGCTAAACATGTTTTTGTCCTCAACGGATGCTTCGTGTCGAAACCAGAGAATCTTCAAAGTACCTGATACAACTCAAATCTGACCGTCTGAGTGAATGATCTGAGCTAGACTCCAAGTGTGTGTGTGCCAAGGCTCTTTCACAGCTTAGTCCTTAAATAAGCCAACTCGATGATTTCGTCTCGGAGAATCGGACCAATGGGTCTAACCAATCTAGATGTGTTGATCACTCTCTGTGATTACTTCGGCATACTTAACATGATATGGTCTTCTTTTGTTTTTTCTTTTTTTGTCTCTTTCTTTTCTTTCTTTACATTTTGAACTTTCTTTTTTTCTTTTTTTTTTCCGACACACATACCCTTTAAGGCAGCATTTCTCCTCATGGTGGTCCTAATACTCGCCCATGGGTAGCTTCACACTTATCGGTTATATGCGGTCCATTTTTTCTTTTCTTTTCATTGCAGAGACTTTTCTTCGTTTTCAACCATATCATATATTGTAGCGTCAGTAAACCAGGGTGGACATCCAGGCAAACGGTCATTCACTGATCCACCATCTCTTCAATTAGTCATCCTGCCAACCACTCAGGCTTCTACTGTTAAGATCCCGTCAGGTGCTCGTGAGTCTAGCCGAGATCAATTTACTCAGAATACCGGATGAGAGTACCTCTAGCACTTGTCGTTTCTAAGGTTTATTCTCTACAACATACAATGTCATCATCGGACATATGTCTAGCCACCAAAGATTTCTTCTTTCTCTGAAATTCATCTTTTCAACTGCTGATAATTTGGGGCTTCGCCCCCAGGGGTTCATTTCTGAAAACTGCTGGTATTACTCTATTTGCTTTCAGCTTGCTCGTATTCTGCCGCTTTCTCTTTCCTTCTTTGAGACCTGCGAACACAAACAAAACAACAGAATAAAGATGTATGCACGTGATGTGTATGCATGCATGTGTAGAGGTACTCCCTGTTTCTGAGGAGTTAGACCCTCATTTTGCTCTTTGGAGCCGTATGTCTCTGGTCGCCCCCTGAATCTGCTTTATAGTTCCTTCCTGCTGGTTCTCTTTCTTCCGGAACCTGCAAACACAAGACACAAAGCAAGGGATACAAGTATGTTACGTGTATGCATGCATGGATGAATTTCATATTCCGTCGGGTTAGGTCTTCTGTCGATTTTCTTGGTGACGGCTCTGTCTTCTTTCACTCGGGCAAAGTACAGCTTCAATCTGTCAATATTGATTGGCTCAGTAAACTCATTCCCTTCCAAGTCTGACAGCCTCACTGCTCCATTTCCCATGACTTTCTGCACTATGTAAGGTCCTTCCCAGTTAGGTCTGAACTTCCCTCTCGGATCTGTCGTCGTCGGCCTTGACTGCTTAAGTACCAAATCACCCTTTTTGATCTTAGTAGGACGCACCTTCTTGTTGAATGCTCGGGCAAACCTCTTCTGATATATCTGAATGTGATGCAAGGACTTCATCCTCTTCTCATCCAGCAGTGCTAACTATTCAAACCTCTACGCAGCTCATTCTTGTTCTGGCAACTCTGCCTCTGCTAATACCCGTATTGATTGTATCTCAACTTCCACCGGCAGTACTACTTCCATCGCGTAGACCAAAGAATAAGGTGTGGCTCTTGTTGCAGTTCTCACTGATGTTCTGTACCCCCACAGGGCATACGGTAGCTTATCAGCCCAATCTCTGTAGTTCTATATCATCTTGGCCAGTATCATCTTGATTGTCTTGTTGGCTGCCTCGACTGCCCTATTTGCCTGCGGCCTGTACGGTGAGGACTTGTGATGGCCTATTCTGTACTTCTGCAGCATTGCCTTCGTTTCTCCTTGAAACTGTACTCCATTGTCTGTTACCACATGGTGCGGCATACCATACCGACAAATGAGATTCTGAGCTATGAACCTCGCCATCTGCTTGGCTGTAACATTGCGGAATGATTCGGCTTCCACCCATTTAGAAAAGTAGTCGACGGCCACTACTATGAAGCGATGTCCATTTGACGCATTCGGTCGAATCTCTCCGATCATATCAATTCCCCATGCTGAGAACGGCCACGGCTCTGACAACCCATGCAACTCTGTATGCGGAAAATGATTCAAATTACCGTGCGCTTGACAATCATGATAGTGCTTTACCAGTTTCTCGCAGTCAGCTTCCATGGTTGACCAGTAAAAGTCTTGTCTTATGATTTTACGAGACAAATTCAACCCGTTCATGTGCGGTCCACATACCCCGGCATGTACTTCTTTCATTACCTTCTGAGCCTCTTCTGTTCTCAAACACTTCAGCTGAATACCGTTTGTCTGTCTCTTGTAGAGTTCTCCTTTCAGACTCACATATTGAGAAGCCAACTTCTGAATAGCTATCTTGTTCTTTTTGAAAAGTAGAGACTCATGCAAGTAAGCAAAATGATTGTCTTTATTATCATTTAGAAAAAAGATTCGAACAAGTAGACAAAATAAATGATGGATCATAGTTGAATAAGATCAGGGAAATAAATATCCCCGTGATTTGCAACTTCATATTCACCTATCTTCTTACTTCCTTCGACCAGCAGCTTCTCCAGTTTCAGTAGTTCTTCTGCCAATTCACCTTCGTCACTGTCCGAGAGGTTTTCCCAAAGATCCTCCCTCTGCTTTATTTCACTTTTATCATTATTGCCCCGTATCCCCATGCGAGAAGTTTGGTAGTTGTGGTTTTGAAGGACACGGCTGTCAGGTAGGCCAGAGTTGATCATGTTGGTGGGTAGAGGTTTCCTGTGTGTGTTGGGTTGTTCTTTTTCCGGGTCGGGTATTTTATGGGCATCGATGAGGTTTTGGATCTCGTGCCTAAGGCGGGTACAGTTGTTAGTTTCATGGCCTCTTTGCTGGTGGAAGTAACAGTAAAGGTTCAGGTTAAGGTAGCGTGGCACAGGGTTTGGAAGTGGTCTAGGCTCTAAGGGATTTATGAGTCCTTGCCCTTTCAGCTCTTTAAACACCTCTGACAAGGTCTACCAAGATTGGAGAATCGTCTGTCTCTAACAGGGGCAACCTCAGGGGAGGTGGGCTTGGTTTTTGAAGGTTCCCCAATGGTCTTTTCATTCTGGTTGCATAACTTTCTGTCATTGGCTATACGGGGTACGGTTAAACTGGCCACAACATTGGTCAGAACTTGCAATTGCTCAACAATTTCGGCTACTTTGATCTCCAATCGATCTAGGTGGGATTCCTCGTTGGCCGACTTGCTCATGCTGGTTGATGGTCCCTTGACAAATCTTCATTTTTCCCTAACCCAACGGGAGTCTATGATGGCTTTTAAGACACAAAGGGTTAACATGATGCGTGTATGCATGACATGCGTGCGATGTATGGAATAAATAAGCTCATAAAAGAATTTACACTAATTGGCCCGTTATCATTTTAAAGTATTCAATCACACTATTGCGCGGTGCAAACTTGTCCCAGTTGAAAAGGCCTAACAGGTTTACACTTTGCGATAATATAACTAATCAACTTCAAATGATAAGAGGCCTAAACACAAAATGGCCCATCGGCATTTTAGAAGCTTTTGGCCCAATTGTCAAAGGACATGAACTTGTCCCAGTTTAAATGGCCCAACAAGTTTACATCTCTTGACGAAAAGTCCAACTGAATCCAAATGACGATGGTCCTAAACACAAGCATAAATAGATAATTTCTAAGGGTCATACAACTAAGGTTCACATGTAGGTTTCAGGAGTGTAAACAAAGGCTCCCGTTGATGAAGGATTGCCCACAACTAGGACTCCCCACTCAAGGGTTCGAGCGACCAAGTGAGCGTACCTTTTTTTATACCTTAAAGTACGTGCCAACGAGTTATGGTGTGTGACTGACTGTCAAATGGATTTCCAGTTGTAGATTCCCCAGAGGGAGGGTGGAGCGAGGCTCTCTTAAGTACCCAAGCCTCTTAGGCTCTTATCCTTTGGTGTCAGGAATAAACAACGAGTCCTCCAAATTAGTTCATCACAGTAGGCTACAAGTAGATGATTATCTAGGTGCCTTCCCAGATTTTCCTTATAGAAAGGTGGTGAGTGAAGGAAGACACCAAATCATCACTTAGCCTTAAAAATGCCTTTGATTATACTCCCTAAACCCACAGTAGACATGGTTAATTAAATCACAAATCACAAACATTACAAGACATTATTTCGGGGCCGATTCTCTATCCCCAGTGGAGTCGCCAGACTGTAGAATACAGAAACTGGGCGACGCATGCTGTTCTAGGCTTGCAGCCTAGTCGGGAGTACGAAATAGCCCACGGGGGACTAAACCGGAGAATAATGGAGTCGCCACCCGGTGTGAACCGGGAAAATGATTTAAGGCCTCATTCACCCCTCGCAAGGGAATACCTCAAACCGTTGGGTTCGGAATGGTCCCTTACTTATGTCATTTGTAATGAATGAATTTGTGCAATTTTAACCAAGTCTACTTAACATACATATTGGTCAAAGTAGTCTAAATTCTTATAAAGCCTAAATCTAGGTTTGCATGCTTCAAAAGTAAACTTTCATAACAGAAAACACATGATATCACACAATAAGCATACTGAATAAATACGACTTAAACATAATGTAAATTAAGCTCTTATTGCGAAAGAAAATAACTAAGTCATGCTAAAAATAAAATAACCTTCTAACGGCCTAATCATGCTCGAATACAAGTTTGGATGAATTGAAATATGTGAATCTCTCAAGTGGTACGGGGCATTGTATCCCGAGTGCAAACCATAATACCGTCCATTCGGATTCGGCTACGGAATTTATGTCCGGGTTTCCATCCAATATACCACAAGAAGGAACACATATTCCATTCACCCGGAATCACATCATACACTAATTTACAATATTCATGCGAAATAAAGTAAGTTACATGCCTTCTAAATTGCTAATTCATGCGAGGAAAAATAAATAACATATGCCCTCAGGTCTAACATTTTGTGTCGTCTCTCTGGAGTGCGTTATACGGCCGTCGGAAGGGCTAACTTTCTGTGACTCATCTGGTTCGCTGTTTCGGCGTTTTCCTTCGCTGTTTTCACTCCGTTTTGCTGCGGTTTCCGTTGTATTTTCTGGTCGTTGTTCTTGGTAATTTAGGGGACTGTTTTGGGACAGTTTTTAAGGCCTAAACATATGGCAAACTGGGCAGTAGGGACTGGGCAGTGTGAGGTAATTTTTGTGTGTGCAGTGGGTGTAAAAACCGTGCAGTGCAGTGAAAGGGTTATGTGGCAATTTGGACAGTGTGTAGGGGAGTTTATGTGTTCGATTTTGGGCTGGCTAAGAGGCAGTTTGTATGTGCGTGAATGTGGGCTTATTGGGTGCAGTTTTGGCGTGAACAATGGAGGCTTATTGGGTGCAGTTTTGGCATGAACAATGGAGGCTTATTGAGTGTAGTTTGGTGTGGCTTTAGGAGGGTGAAATGAGGAGTTTTTGTGTGAATTTGTGGGAAGTAGGTGGCTGGTTTATAGGGTTCAACGTGAAGGCAGATGGCTTGCTAAGGGGCTGTGGGACGTGTGGCTAGGTGCGTTAAGGGGTGTTGTTTAAAGGAGAGCTTGCTTCCTAATCAATGTGGGACAAAGGGGAGTGAAGGGTTGCAGTTTGAAGGGCTTTGGGGGGTTACTTTGGAGGAATTTTCGGTGGTCAAAGGCTGCTGTATTGACGTGGATAAGGGAGGCAGAATGAGGTTATTTGTGGTGTGATTTGAAGGGCAGACGATGTGGGATAGAGGCGTATGAATGAAGGCAAGATGCGTGGGTGATGTGGGCGTGAAGCAGGTGGCCTTATGTTCGTGAAAGCAAAGAGGAGGAGTGGCGCTGGATGCTTGATGAGTGAGGTTGGCAAGTAGCGTGTAAGGTGTGTGTTTATGGCTAATGAGTGTGTGACGTTGGCTGTGATGAGGGGGGCTTGATGGGCTGGTCAGTGAGCGTGTGGCGTGGGCTGTGATGAGGGCTGAATGGCGCGAACAAGGGCTACTTTAGAGGTGCTTGGGCGTGACAAAGAGAGACATAAATGAGTTTTGTGTGTTGTCTATGTGCTCCGGGAAGGATGGTCCAATTTGGGTTGTTTTTATAGGCAAATGCAGGGCATTAATTGGGTGGCCTATGGTTGATGAGGGGTATTAATTAGGGTGGCCAATCTTTGTTGAAATTTGGTGGATGATGTGTTGAAAATGGAGGCTAAGGCATGTGTTCCTTAATAGGCGTGGGGTTGCTATTAAATGGTGTAGGGAAATGTTATTAATATCTTGGAAAAGCTTGTGGAAAATGGAGGCTAAGGTAAAATTGGGTCAAAGGTGTGGGGTAATCTTGGTGAAAGGGTAATTGTTGTTTGAATAGTGGATGGAGGGGGTAAATATGTGTCATGGGCGTGGGCTTTGGTGTTGGTGGGCTTGGTGTGTGATTTGGTTTGGTTTCATGGGCTTTGGGCGTTGGTGTTTGGGTGAGCTTAATGCGGTTTGCGGGGGTTTTGGGCTAAGGATATGTCTTGAAACGAAGATTCAACAAGCGAACTTCGAGCTAAAAGAGCGAATCAAATCCAACAAAATGTCAATTTTTAATCTTCCATTCTGACGTCTGTTTCTCGCGACTTCCACGATATAAAAAGGTAGTGCCTCCGCTGGAGGCTCATCATCGGGACTTAAATGAAAAAATGTAGTGCCTACACCACCCACTATTTTTTCTTTTATGACTTCTTCTTCCCCAAAGCAAACTAAACGCTCTCAAAGGTTCCTCACAACTGCAAATCTTCCTCAAATCTCAGAATTTGTTCGTCCTCTCTTCTTGTTCGTTTTATGCTCTTTGATATTGTGTTGGTTGTTCTGTTTGCTCATGCGTATACTCGGTTCTTTGTGGCTTTTTGGGATAGTTTCGGTTTGAGGATGAATTTGGGTCTCATAAATGCATGCTTTGGTGGGTTGATCTGGGTTTCAAGTTTATGATGCATGTGTTTGTGGAGTTTCTTTGGTGCACTCATGATTGTGCTTTGAGAAACTTAAGATTAAGGTGTTGCTTAGGGCGTTGTAGAGCTTTTTATGGTTTGACACTTGGTAGGGAAGGAATCAGTAAGCCTTCAGGAAAAACTCTACTAACACTGACTTTCTACTGACCAACCTCTTCATCTCGTGTTTCACTAGGAATGACTGACTCTAAGTCTTCCACTTCCCATACTCCTCTCAAAATGCTTCCACCCGACGTGCCGCTCTGTCCTGAAGTGATACACAGCTCAGGGTTTGAAAGCCCTAGAGACTACGACACCTCTCCAAACACCTCTGATGAGGGCGGACATGGCCACCAACAGAGAGTTATCCGACCTGAGCCTCGTCGACCAGAGCTAGACTTCAAGGGTCTTGACATGGATCGAGCCTCGTCTATGATCGAGGCGGACCTGCAAGAGTTGAGGGAAACGTACTCCATTTCCTAGGATATCAACTTCTGGTCCCAAACGACGGTGATCTGGCCAGCCACCCCGAAAGAGGTCGGGTAGTGGTGTGCAAAGCCTTATTTGAAGTGGGGTTGCGTCTGCCCATTCAAACATACTTTGCAAAAATATTGGCCGGTATGAACCTGGCCTCATACCAGCTGAATCTGAACGGATAGAGGGTGTTCTGAATGGATAGCCCATATTTTGTAAACTACAGAAGTTGTACCGGATGAACGCTATCCCGAAGGAATACAAGGGTTGGTATTACCTCTCTTCTTATGCAAGGGCCGACCCACTGATCTCCAAACTCCCGGCCACAAATAAAAACTTCAAGGACAAATGGTTTTGGGTTCAAGGCTCTTGGAGGATGCTTCGATATGAGGATGGTGCGAGCGTACTGATCCCCAATGTCTTTCGAGTGGGAGGTAATTTCCTGACCTGATCATTCATATTTCTGACCCGAACTTCTTCTAACATTTGCGAGTCTCATAGCCTGCTAGGGAGAAATCCCGAAGTTACACCATTGCAACCGGGCACGGATCAAGTCGGCATCCGCGTATGGGAGTAACGCTCTCGACTTTCTCAACCCTTTATCCCTAACTGCATCGGATCTTATCCCTCACATTCCTCCATCTCACTCTAAGAAGTCTGGGAGGCTCTAACCGACCTGATGACTTCCCGTGCTTTAACTCTAAAGTTTTCTATTTTCTCCTTCTTTTACTTATCTATTTTTCTTTTGCTTGCAGGGATGTCAACCAAGAAAAATATGAATAAGATCATCAAGGAGCTAACCAGAGCGATCCGGGGAAAACCTAGGGGAGCTCAAGGTAGGCTCACCATGTCTGTTCCTCTTGAGGACAGACAAAGAGCTACTCATCTCGCTTCTTCATCCGTATGACCTTCGCATCCTCAACAACCGAGCATTTCTGCCCAACAGCCCGACACTTCCCTTCTGTCCCCTTTTGTGGCGGGGGGGGGTCCTCCATTCCTTAAGCAAATCCAACTGCCCCTGGACCTCAGAAGCGTCACTTCCACCTAGTCAGGGATGACGATACCGATGTGCCTCCCGTCAAGACCACAAAAAAGAAGTATGTGGCCCAAAAAGGCAAATGTCTTGCGGCCTCCACCGAGTCTGCCAAAAGTGTCCCGCCTCTAGGAGTCGGCGACCTTCCTGAGAAGATGATAGATCATCTGACCCACCTTCTCCCAACCGTCAATCGTATTGCAAAGGCGGTCGGTCTCGAGAAAGCAAAGGAGCTCGAGGATCTATCCCTTGAGAAAATTATCGAACAACCTTGCGATTTCCTCGCCTAGGTAACTGAACTCGTCCATCAACTACTTTTTACTTCATCCTCATTTACTGACTTCGTGCCGTTGCTTCCAGGTGGTTTATGTAATGTCCACCAATCGGAACCTTATTGTCAGCACACTCTCAGAAGAGGGTCAAGCGCAAAGGCTTCAAAGTCGCCTAACTGAGCGGAAGAAAGGGTTGACTAAACAACTGGAAATAGTCAAAGGCGAGAATGACAAGCTCAATTTGGAGATCCACGGACTTAAGCGGTCTGAAGTTGAAGCACAGACCTTGGCAGCCTCCTTCCCAGGGCCTCGGATTTCATGAAGAGAGAGAGAGAGAGATGACGCCAAATCTGAGGCCACATGCCTAAATGATGATGTCAAATCCCTGAAGTGGCAGCTGGCTTCCTCAGAGAAAAGGTTGAAAGACAAATCAGATATGCTGGAGAAATCTTATGAGGATTTTGTAGGAAACGCTTTCCTCTGTAGCGGAAACGTTTTAGGCACCCGGATCGGACTTGAAAATTTTTTCTTCCCTTCCCACTGAGTGGCCGAATGTTACTACCACCAGCACTGAAATTTTGCTTCAGTTCTAAAGATGAATTGATTACCTTATACTTGTGCAATACGTTAGATTATTAACCTGGAACGCAAATGTATCCACAAGCCTCTTTCGATGGTCAAATGCAAATATTCAAAGTTACTTAATTAACTATATGTCTATGTTAACAAAGAAACCCCAAATTCATTAAGTTCAAGTTCCAATTATAGTTACACCCGCCCTACATGTATATTTTTATCCTGGAGGGAAATCCCTAAAGTGAGATCGTGTGTTATTGGATCTAAGGCTAAACCTAAAATCCATTTGTCAAGTTTATCTAAGTTTACCAAATCAATCTTATTGGTGATCAAACAACAAGAAGCATAAGATCTAGATTCAATAAATAAGCCAAAACATCGCACAAGACATAAGATAAATCAACTTATAAAATCATCAATATCGATTTTCATCACAACCCTAGATAATGTATTTAGTTACAACACATACCTAAGATTATTAAATAAATAATTAAACAAATCATCATAAAAATTCTTGGAAACTATTAAGTTAAACTACAACAATAACATAAAATATTGGAGTTAGAGGATCCATTTTTAATATTTCAAATGTATAAATCTCACTTTTTATAATATATAAATTGTCATTGTTACCCAATTAATTTATTTCAGGAATTATTTATGTCAAAACATGTAAAACTAGCCATAAATGCAGTGATATCATCTGTTCATAAAACCAGCCATATAGGCAGTATTCAATTATGTCAAATATATATAAACAGCCATATAGACGGTGACTATATTTATCAATAATTAATCCAGATTATATATTAGATTATAATTTATATATTATAATATAAGTAAGATTAATCTAAATTGTCATATTAAAAACTTCACCCTTTACTCCAGCAAAAAGAATATACCTATTCATTTTTTGAATAAAAAAACACCAAATTTTATTAGTGAAATAAACAGAAAATACAAGAAAGCTTAAAAATAAACACACAAGATACTCTCTTCTAAGTTTTCCAGAGAATCCCAAGAAGAAAGCATGAAAAAATCCTTCAAATGAAGCCTGCAATTTATAGGTAAAAAAATTCATCCCGGTGACGCGACGCTATAGCCCTGCGCGTCGCGACCCTGCCAGTTGGTTACACGTGTCACGCGGAATGTTTGGCGTTGTGACGCCAAAGGGTCTATGAATCGCGACTCATTGCATAGTAAATGACGTGTGTCGACAGGCCAACTTTCGGTGCTGATTGCGATAGCGTCGCGAAGTAGAGAAGTGGCACATCGCGACGCTGTGGGAACACACAGGGAACTGGGGCGACGTTGTTCTGTTCCAGGCTCGGGGGCCTGGTTGGGAGTACGGAGTAGCCACGGGGGACTAAACCGGAGAGTAATGGAGTCGCCATCCGATGTGAACCGGGACAAAGATTTAAGGCCGCACTCACCCCTCGCAAGGGAAGATCTCAAACCATTGGGTTCGGAATGGTCCCTTACTTATGCAACTTGTAATGTAAAGATTTATGCAATAATCTAACCAAGCCTATGACATATATTTCCAAGTGCAACACAATCCTAGATTCACATGCTTGAAAGTATAGTTTACATCTAACATACATGAAACCAAATCTTATTGCCAAATTCACATGCTCAAAAGTAGGCCTTTGCAACAACAAGCACATAACGTCATAAGAATTCAATCATTCATGTCAATATAAACACAAACAGTCATGGTAACATTTGCATGTAATGTAAAGGAAATCAAAATGACGGCAAATAATATTGTAGGCGCATTATGTAAAGAAGCATATAAGATATGGTCAAAATAACCGCATGCTAAACGAAATCAATACACACACGCAACTTTAAGAGATGAAGAAAGACATGAATTTAAACATGCCAAAGATAAAAAAAATCAAAGATGCAATTTTACATTAAAGATGAACATGCCATAATGTGATGCTAAATGATCTGTTTACCGTGTGCGTTCGTGCAGCGTTCGTAGACGCGTTCGAAAGGTAAACAGAAGGTTCTCGTTCGAGTAGCGTTTGTAAACGCGTTCGAACGTAAATGAAACAGAATGCTCACGTTCGTATGGCGTTTGTGAACGCGTTCGAACGGAAATGAAACAGAATACTCACATTCGTGTGGCGTTTGTGAACGCGTTCGAACAGAAATGAAACAGAATGCTCACGTTCGTATAGCGTTCATGAACGCGTTCGAACGAAAATGAGACCTGATGCATGATAAGGCAAAATGCATGCGCGTTCGAGTTGCGTTCGTAAACGCATTCGAACGGGAACAGACCTGATGAATGAAATGGGACGCAATACATAAACAATAAAATAAAGGGGCGTGGCGAAGTACTGCCGTAAAGGTGGCCTTTTGGGGCTCTTGATCTCTCAAAGAGAGGATCTTTAGACCAACATACTAAGCCCATGCGCGTCACATCAAATCATGCATACAAACATAAAGACAATCATATCAAACTAAGTATGCCCGATTGAGCGTATCTTGCATTCAACCGGACACACATCAACCGGCGCGGCAAAACATCGTGGTAAAGGGCTTTAAACCCCTCCCCATGGGGGATCTTTCATTCCACTTACTAAGCCCATGCGCTTGATTGAACCATGCATAAAGAAACATAAAGACAATCATATCAAACTAAGCATGCCCGATTGAACGTATCTTGCATTCAACCAGACACACATCAACCGGCGCGGCAAAGCATCATGGTAAATGGCTTTAACCCTTCCCCATAGGGGATCTTTCATTCCACTTACTAAGCCCATGCGCTCGATCGGATCATGCAGGAATAAGCAACATACAGAGTTCAAGTGACGAGAAATAAATAAACCAAAGCGACACAAAACAAGAGAATGTGTCGTTTACTCAAGTGGTACGTGGAGTTGTATCCCAAGTACAGACCGCACTACCGTCCATTCGGATTCGGCTACGGAATTTATGTCTGGGTTTCCATCCTATATACCACAAGAGACGGCACTCTTCCATTTCATTCAAGCCACAACATGCATCCATAAACGACTCTCATGCGAATAGAATTCAATAATAAAAGAACGAATATAAACTAATGAAAAAGTGCCCTCAGGTCTAACCTTTAAGTCGTCTCTCGGACTCGCGTTTCACGAAGATCGGAAGGGGTAAAGCTCCGCAACTCTTCCGGTTCACTGGTTTACTGCTCTCGTTCGTTGTCTTACTGTTTTGGGTCGTCGTCCTCCGTCTTTTGCTGCTGTTTTGACTCCGATTCGCTGCCGCTGCTACTGTTTTGCTGCTGTATTTTAGTTATTATTTTTGGGATGTTTTGGCTACTGTTTTGGGTGTGATTTTCGGTGATGTTATGGTGTGGTTCGGGGGCTGTTTTATGTGTGTGTTTAGGGCTGCTGTATGGGCTGTTTTAGGAGGTGTAGGGGGCTGCTGTTTTCGGTTGTGGAGTGGGGGATATGAATGGGATTATTTCTGTTTTTCTTCTTGTTATTGCCGTGAGTGGCTAGGGCTCTTGGTGTGTTGTGATTTGTGTGAGTTGTGTGTATATTAGGTGTATGAGCTAGGGGAGGCTTTTCTTGTATGAATGAGCTAGGGCCCTGGATGTCTTGGTTAGGGGTTGTTTATATAGAGAATGGCTAGGGCTACTCCTTGTCTCACAAGGAAGGGATTTGGCATTAAAGGGAGGATTTGATTTGGTGTTGGACAAGGAAAGCAATGGATTTGATTTGGTTTGGATTAGGAAGGTCAAATATTTGATTGGCTTGGTTTAGGAATACAATATTTTAAGTTAGGAATAATACATATTTGATTGGGAATATAATTGGTTGATTGATTTTAATTAGGCATATCTTATTTTAATTTTAGTAGATGAATTATTTAAATTAGACATGATTTTAGTTTAAGTTTGGTAAATGTTTTATTTAATTATTTAATTAATTTAATTATTATCTTATTTAGTTAATGTTTTAATTAATATTATTTATTTAATTTGGGATGTGTTTTATGGGCTTTGGGGGGCTAATTGGGCTGGGGTGCGAGGCTAGCAGCAAAATCAGAATCACCGACACCGTTCGAACGCTTCCTCGAACGTGGCACGAACGTCCGTAATCTGCCTGACGTTCGAACGAAGTAACGAACACAGCACCAACGAAGACAGTGAACTTGTTTATTCTGAATTCCCCCTTCCGATGTCCGTTTTCCGTGACCTCCGTGACTTAAAAGGTAGTGTCTCCAAAATGAGACTCATCATAGGGACTTATGTGTAAAAATGCAGTGCCTACAGACGCAAGAGGTAATTTTCCAATTTTGGCCTTTTTGTTCCATATTTTGTCGTTTTTGTCCGGAGTTGATTCCATTACGTCTCGATATCATATTTATCTGCAAAAGAACCAAAAATACATCAAAATGTTCACAAGACTTGAGAAACCATACAAAATATTAAGTTAAAGGAGCGGTAAATATTGATATATTTTCCGCTCATCAGTACTCGGCGTGCCGATTTCTCATGTATTTTCCTGTAAATACGTGTATGAATAATATATTGTTATGAATAAAATATACAGTTTCGTCGATATATTATCTTTTAAATGGTAAAGACATACAAGACCTATGGATGATTAAGTTATAACGTAATTGCAAAAGCGTCGCAATTGACATTGAGAAATGTTATAACAATATCATTCTTAAACTGAACCTGGTTAAGATTTACATTGTTAGTCCGTAAGTAAACCAGGGAGACCGGTACATGTTGTATATCAGAATATTAGATTCTGGTGGTTTATCTCAGTGAGCCACGAGTCTAGGGAGACTCGTATAGACATGTAAGTGTTCATAGCGGATGAGCACTGAACGACTCACGGAAGATTCCTAATACATGGTACGTTTACGTCAATAGGAAAATTTCTCGAGTTGAGTAGCATAATGGTCCTTTGACTTAAGATACCATAGTGGATATATGAGTTATCCTCCACACTTTGATGGCAGTCACGTTTTCGACCTTTTTAGGTTAGACCACTGCCTATTCGTTGGGTGTAGACTGATACTAATGATATCTGGTGATGTATCCATAGAGGATCTGTCAGTCATACATACAGGATTTAGGTGTCCACTTCATGAGATTGCGATTTATCAAATCCATGGCCATGGTACACTCAGAAATGAGTTCTGAGTGTTATTGAGAAATCACGAATCTATACGTCGATAAGATTATACCTTATGAGATTTGACGATTATATCTATGTCTCTGGTATTTATCTAGATACCTATGATGGAATGATTATATATATATGTGAAGATCTCAACTTGTATGGTTCAGCGAGAATATATGTGGTCATCATAATTTATGAGTGGGTAAATTATGGATACGAGATTGGATTTCGTGACGGATATACATGAACTTAGAGAGTCTCAAATAATCAAAAATACTCGTAGAGCACTAGGGTATTTATTATGAATAATATCGATTATTCGTAAATCGTTTAGCGGTTAAACGAAAATTTCACATGCGGGGGCATTTGATAATTTCCTAAATTAAAGTGTATATGTATTAGATACATAATTTGATTAGATGCACATTAATTAATTATCAAATATATTTTTGACACATGTTATCCATGGATGTATTTTTGTCATTTAGTGAAAATGTAAAAATACATAATATATATTTGAATTAATTGAGTTGATTAATTAAAGGTTATTAATTAATTAATTAATTGATTATATATACATAAGTAAATGACATATTTTTATGACATGTGTTTTATTTTAATGGGTACATGTGGCCTTAGTTTGGAGTTAGTGGGAATAGATATTTTGTTTTAAAGTTTTGAAATAAAATTCCCTAAATGCCCCCCACCCTTTTCACGTGTATATGACATATTTTGTTTAAAGTTTGTGTTGTTCATTTTTGTTGAGAAATGAATTGAAATCAAAAGTCTTCCTAAAGAACCCTAAGTAAGAAATTTGGGGAAATCAAATCCTAAAGCAATTGTTGAGGAATTGGAATTTTAAGGTAGGGGTGTTCATTGGGTCAAGTCAACCCGCGACCCAACCCGCACGGGTTTTAAAAAAAAATTTACACCCGACCCGACACTGTATTATTTTTATTATTTTTCTAAAAGATTTATTATTTTTTTAAAGTTTTTACTATTATTTCATTTGTTTATTAATTTTGTTGTATTGAAACTTTATATAATGATAATTTTCGGGACATGAAATAACTAATACTTATATCTCAAAATAATTAATTTATTAAAAAAATAATTTTTTTTGGATGACCCAACCTGATCAGGTTTCACCTCCGCGTGACCCGGCCCGAGTTTCCCCCTCCGTGTGACCCGACCCGATCGGATCTCACAAAATAAAAAAAAACTCGACCCGACCCGACCCGTGAACACCCATATTTTAAGGTAAGTTTCCCTAATTTTAAGAAATTGTTTCCCTCTGCCTTATTTGAATACATTCGATGTATTATTTGTTTTTCCTCCTCTTGAATTTGGGTTTTGCTTGTTAGATGTTTGTTGTCAAGTATATATGCATGTGTGATGAAACTTTGAGCTTAATAATGGTTATTATAGTTCAATTTTTCTCTATGAAATTTAAGTTGTCATTCTAGAGTTTCTATGCCACTTTATGGAATCCTACAATTGTTCTTAAGTGTTTTTGGATGTGATGAGACTTTAAGAATGTTTGATAGATTATTCTAATGCTAGATTGAAAGCCAATTTGTTGAAATTTGGTTAATTTGATTAATGTAATTTCTAGGGTTTATACCTAATGCTAAATTGAGGTTTTTCATTCTATGAATATAATTAAGTATATAAGAAGTATACTAATAATTTTGATAGTGTTTTGGAAAACACTTAATTATATAATTGATACTTTTGGACTAAAACGAGCAAAATATAAAAAATTGTAACTTATGCAATTTTCGGTAATAAGATATTTTGGACATTTTCAAATTTGATTTATGATTCAATATTAAAATAAATAATTCATTTTAATAATTTAAAGAAAACTTTTGAAATTTAAAAAATATGATTTTTTATATTCCGCTGCTCTACCCGACAAAACCACTAATATGCCAACATATGTCTCATTCAAATCATCTTATTGAGGGTCATCTTACAGCCGAACCGAAGGCAGCAAAAGCATGAAGTTCTGAAAATGTCTATATGAAATAGAATCTTCTGTATCCGCATGTCAGAAATAGCAACAACGCCGTCGAAGAACTCAATGGCTTCCGGTACTTACAATTATGTTGGTTGTTTGAGGGTTTGTAAATATGAAGAGAGATTTTGACTTTGTGAATAAACGATTTTTTGGAAGCTGTTATAGGGTTAAAATTTTGGATTTGATGAATGTGAAGAGAGAGAAGAAATTCTTTGGGGAAGAAATTTGTTCAGAGGGAAAGGGAAAGTTTTATAAGTGTTTCAACAATTTTAGGTTTTGGGTGGTGTCGTTTAAGCGAGAGAAATTTGGAATTTTGATTTATAAAAAAACGAGGTTATTTTGATAATTACACAATGAAAGTTTAATTTAGTGGCAGTAGACAGTAGTTTAGACATAAACACTAATTAGTTAGATAGATTGCGGATTACAAACAAATTTGAATTACACTCAAAAGGAATAATTAATTTATACTCCATATAATTTAATTTTTAATTTTTTAATTTAAAATATTATTTTTTCAAAATAAATTTTATGTAATTATTTTAAATTTGGAACTTGAGTAATATTTTGAATTATAAAAATTATGAATTCTTGATAGAATTATTTCTGTCAAGCATTTCTATCATTAATTCTTGATAAAAATATTTTTGTTAAGACTTCTATCATTATTTCTTGACAGATAATCATATGTCATCAATTTTTGACAATTAATTTATTTGTCACATATGTATCATAAATTGATGACATAAATAGTATCGTCATAAATCATATATCAAGATAGCCTATTTTTCTACTAGTGATTCCAGGTTAATTTAGTGTATATCTCATGTAATTTATGTATATTTAATTTCCAACCATGCATGCATTCAAGATAGTCATTTAACTATGAATTATGTCACGTCATATATGTTTATGTTTGTAGCAGTTCATGTGTAATGGTGCATGTATTTGTAGGGCAAATAAAAGACATAAAATTAGTTCACGTCATGTTAGGAATGTATAAATCATTAACAATAAATTTAGTAGGAATCACGATACTGTTGGGGTTTCGGGTGATGGGCGCGGAGGAAGCGCGGTTCGGCGAAATCGTAATTTAAAATTTTTTCAAATTACCGAATAAATTATTCAATATCTAATATGAATAATTTATTCATATTTCACTTAAACTTATTTATTCGATATCAAATAGCGACATAAATATATATGAAACGTCGCGAAACTTTTACGAAAACCGTTTTTCCGCAAAATGACGCAAAACGCGTTTTTGACCGAACCAACCACCCGACACTTATGGGGACTGCCTAGGTTAGCCCCAATAGTGTCAGGGCACTTCATGGGCTGCCCGAACAGTGACGAACTCACTGTTTGGACAGCCGTCACCCGGTTAACTCAAAAGTCACCCGGAAACGCCGTTTTTGGCCGTTTTCGCTTATTTCAATTCCGAAACACTTTCCGACAATTGTTCCAACTCCCAAAACATATTCATTACATTCATAAGACAACAATTTCATCACAAAATTAGAATCATTTCCAAGTCTGAAACAGAAAACGAAATTGCCCAATTTTCATGCTTTAAATCCAAATTTTCAACATTAATCAAATTAATCTCAACACCAAATCAAGTCACCACATATGAACAAACCAAGAACAATTCTAGGTGTCACAAGAGTGGTCATAACACTTTAGAATAGCAACTCATCATCAAATGATCAATTTGGATACTAATTACACTAATTTCACCCAAATCTACTTCACACATGCATTTCACTTCCATCTCCATCATCCACAAACAAAAGCCCCAAAAATTCAGAATCAAAGGAACCCTAGAACCCTTCTAACAATTCAAGAAATAAGAAATTAAATTTTCAAGCTTAGGGTTATGGTAGATTACCTTTAATCCTCCAATTCCTTAGTTTTATTCTTGAATTTTCCTTTGATTCTTCATGGATTTGATCAAACAAACCCTAGGCTTTTCTCTTTTGTGTGTTCGGAAATGGTAGATAGAATAATGGAGAAGACAAAATTTTTAACATTTAAAAAACATGCTAACCGACTTTGACAATGGCATTTTTGTCCTTTGAAAAATTTAATCCAATTAAATCAATTTACACTTTATAATAACAAATCAAATTTGGACAAATAAAGTGTAATTAAAACATGCCATGTTGATCAATAATAATTGGACAAATTCCATAACATTTATGGAAAAAGTTTATTAATTAATAATTCAAATATTTAACAATTAAATATCCAAATAATTAATTAATGTAATTATTATTATATATGTATTTTATTTATAATAAATAACAAATACACATATTTATGGTATGTGTCAAAATCTCATTTGACGAACAATTAATGTGTATCTAATCGCATTATGTATCAAATACAAATACACAATAATTAGGATTGACCAAAATCCCATAATGCATGTGTCGTCGTTTAACCGATTAAACGATCCGAATTAACTCACTTAATCCGGTGAAGTATAATGAATAATCTGTATTATTCATATCGCGTTGCCCAAGTGCTAAACGAGTACACTTCATATTGTGGGACTCTCTAAGTTTAGGTTTATCCGTCACGAAATCTAATTTCGTGTCCATAATCCACCAACTCATGGATTATGACGACCACAGATAATCTCGCTAAACTATGCAAGCTGAGATCATCGCATACGTATAATCCCTCCGTCACAGGCTATCCGTATTATACCTGGGATATAGATGAAAGCGTCAAATTCGTTCGGTGTAATACAATCGACTTTCAATTTACGATCTCTAAATAACACTCAGAACTGATTTCCAAAGTTATACCACGGCCATTGATTTACTAGATCGTAAACACGTGAGGATGCCTATGCCCTGTACGCAGAACTAACAGATCCTATCTTGATACGCATTGGATATCATGAGCATCAGTCCACACCCAACGAACAGACGGAGGTCTGATCATGAATAGATCGTTGATGTGACTTCCATAAAAGTGTGGAGGATAACTCATATATCCCACTGTGGTATCTCAAGTCAAATGACCACTATGCTCGCTCAACTCGAGAAGATTCCTATTGACGTTGGTGTACCATCTATTAGGAGATCTCTAGTGAGTCATTCAGTGCTTATCAAATAAACACCTACATATCTATACGAGTCTCCCGGGACTCATGATTTACTGGGATAAACTAGGGGTGAGCAAAACCGGTTTCGGTTCCGGTTCCGCATGGAACCGGAACCTAGCCAGAAAAATTCGGTTCCGCACTAAGTGGAACCGGAACCTACCCAATTAAACAGGGTACCCTATTATTCGGTTCCAATTCGGTTCCGGTCCGGTTCCGAATTACCCTATTTTAAAATATTTTAATAAAAACTATATTCCAATACGAGTCCGTAGGAAAAAACGGGGACCAAATCGAAGTGCGGAAGCTCAAGAACGAATAAAATGAAGCTTTAGACTTTTAAAAACAGAGGTCATCAGTAGTCCCACTTTAACACTCAATTGAATGTAATCATAACAAGTAAATAAAAAATGTTATAATCCAGTAAAGGTATTGACCAATTGGAAATAGCCAGTAATAACAAGAAGTAATAAAAAGGTTTTAAACATCTATAAATTTCACATTGTTAAGACTAGATTCACTCTCAGAAATACAATTTTCGACCTAATTTAGGTTCTAAATTTCAACAGAAATTATCCGGTACGTTATTAAAATCGGTTCCATGGTCCGGTTCCGGTTCCGATCATTTTGGAACCGGAACCTACCCGGATAAAATCGGTTCCTTCATTTTTGGAGCCGGAACCTATCCGATTATAACTGGTTCCGGTTCCAAACCCGGAAAATCGGTCGGTTCCAACAGGTTCCGGGTAGACCCGGAACCGTTGCTCACCCCTAGGATAAACCATCGGACCAAGTCACGATATACGACATGTACTGGTCTCAACGGATTTTACTAATCGACCCGTGTTAGTAAATCTCGACCATGAACTTTATTTAAGGATATACATCTTATAGTGCGCTTCCCAATGTCAATTACAAACTACGTTGTAACTGCGCACTATATTGTAAATCCTAGGGTTCACACTATATTGTAAATCCTAGGGTCGTTGTCTAATATACACGTATCACTAAACCAGATTTAGTTTCGATCTAATCATAATCAGATATCTAATCGCAATTAGATCGAATAAGTGTATAAAAGACAATGGTGCTACCATTAAATTAGTAATATTATGGAAAATGGAATTGCTCGTATTCATGAATCAGACATAAATACGATCCGGATTGGCACACCGAGCACCAATCCTAACAGATACGTCATGTATGTACACGTCATGAGACTCGGGGAGATGACAACGCTTTATCCTGCCGGTCGCACCCTCTGGATTCCCCATAGTGTGACAAAATTACTTATCTTTTACCAAAATTTTATTTATCTTTTAATGTGTTTTTCATATTTTTGTGTTGATTTTTTTGTGACTATTATTACTCTATACATTTAAATACAAGGTGCGCATTATAGCATTCGGCATACGTTAGCCAGAGCAGAGATATCTGGTACTGGTAGGCAGTCAGAGGCTCAAAGGCCAAAGCCCTCTCTGTGACTGTTGAAAAGAGAGATTAAAAAATACCATTTTTGAAAAAACAAAAAAAGAAAAAAAAAACCAGTGTGACATTGCCCACATTTGTGAATATAAACACACAATTCACAAACGTCTTTGTAGACAAATAAATAGGTAGAGACTGAGAGAAGCAGCAGCATTATATAGAGAGAAACAAGCTGTTGAATTTATTTTATCTGGTAAGTTGTTTGAATTATTTTATCTATTTGACTCTTGTTTGATTGCCGAGAAAATGAAACGAATCTAAGTTTTTTAATTATTTTGTCTATTTGATTATTGTTTGGTTGCCGAGAAAATAAAAGGAAAACAAACGAATCTGAGTTTTTTATTATTAAATATAAGCAATCTGGCTTTGCTAAGTGATTTCCATTTAATTACTTATATATTTGTCTATGTTAATGCTGTGTTTGGTTCCCGAGAAAATGAAGGAAAATATATGAGCTTGTGTTTTATTTTTTTAATTTTTTTTTTTAATTTCTAATGAAATAAAACTATAAAAGTCAGCTCATTTAAGCTTAAACTGAGTGAATTTTATATTAAGAATTGAAAAGTGGTAGCTTTTTAGAATTAGTGATATGGAAACTTCTTTTGCTTTATGTTTGATATGGAGTCTGTTATTTGATCAAATCTACCCACTCAGCTTGGTTTGTGAGAAACATGAAGAGGATAATGAAATGAAAATAACAGAGAAAATTTGCAATATAGATGGGTGGTTGTGGTTAGCTATTTGTCTCGGATTTAGACATAATAATTGATAGGAGTTAGAGCTAAATGTTTGTGAATCAGAATACACTCTAGTATTGATGAGGAAATACTTCTTAAGAAGAAAAACTGCTTACTTTAAAAAATATCTGTTTTTGTTTTTTTGTTTTTTTGTTGATTCTCATAGTATGTTAGCTATTTGGTTGATGGTGTTACAATGTCTTTCCTAAGTGGAATTTCACTTCGTAAGCTAGTAATAAATGTTGGCTTACAGTTACTGGGTTGGGTTTGGTGAATAGAGCCACGAAGCCGCTTGGTGCCTAGAAGGCTAATTATTAGCTAATGGAGGATAAATCAAGCCTCTTTCTAGTTGATAGTGTTACAAACTTACAATATCTTTCTTAAGTGGAATTTCGCTACGTAAACTAATAGTAAATCATAAATATTAATTGGCTTATAGTTGTTAGGTTGGGTTGGGTGAATAGAAGTTATGCTCTATTTCTGGACTTAACGTGCTACTTCTTTTAATTTGTTTTTTATAGATTTTTTTCCTGTCTTTTGGGCATGTCCCGCATCGATATGGAGGAACAAGTTGAAGAGTCGCGCATTAATGGACACAAAGCTGACCATGCTTGGACGGTGTCTATGCATACATGGTCAGACATAACGAACATTTCTCCGGTTGTATTCTTATACCTTCTGAAAGAATGTTATATTCATGGTAAGTTGTTTCAACAAATTTTATTATTCACAAATGTTAAGTATCCAGTCATGTTCTGGAGTCTAGTTAGAAGGAATACTTTACAATTCCCGTGTAATAAGTGTTTAGTCTAGAGGACAGAAGCATGGTGAGTTTACAAGTTTTAATATTTTGATGTAAAGTGATCATTCAATATCTAAAGGAACAAAAAATTCCTAATGGATGCTATTTATGTCACGACCCCCTCCCTAGAGCGGGCCCAACCCTAGAAAGGGGTCCGCAACTACTTCAGCCCGAGCACCTACATGTCATGCAACTGAACCAAATTTGCAAAGAAAAATAATATTCCAGAAAATGCAATTCAATAAACCTCAAATAATGTTTACATCAAAAGTATGTGAAAACATGAAAATTGTCCTAAATCCATTGTTCCCCTTCCCGTTTTTTTTTTTTTTTTAAAAAAAATTTTAATAATAAATTTTAAAAAATAGAAAAAAATTCTATAATTGTAATGTTTTTTCAAACCATCACATCATTTTTATAGAATCCTTTTTTATAAAATTCTTTTAAAATAGAATCATTTTTATAGCCAACTCTTGGCTAGTGCTTTCTTCATATAAGCGATGTGAGATATTTGTTATTTGACTATTATGTCCCACATCGCTTATATGAAGAAGTCAATAACCAAGAGTTGGTTATAGAAAGGATGTGGACATTCATGTTTTAGTATTGCAATTTTAAACTTCATTATTATTAATAAAAAAAATTGAGATTTATTTGTGGAACCTTACGGTTCCAAGTAAATTTTTTTTTTTTTTTTTTAACTTTCGGTTCCAAGAGGAACCTTACGGTTCCAACCGGTTCGGTCAGGGTGAGAACCCTAACCGAACTGGTCAGGTTCCGGAACCGGAACCGGAACCTTGGCCGGGTCTACACACCAAGCACACACTTAAGGAATAAATTAGGTTTAGTTAGTTTTTAAAATCCGGAGCGTGGTTGAGTTTTATAGGGAGAGTGTGTGTGTGTGGTTGCTGATTTTGGGGGAAATAGAGAGAAGTGGGGGTGAGGGATAATGATAAATCAACAGTTAAATTTTAAATAAAATAAACAAGAGACTTGGTCTCACAATTTACCATGCTAATGTGTAAGATTCCAAAGGCAGTCTGATCTTACTGAACTTATTAGGTTTCAACAAGAATCTAGACCTGGTTCTTCTTCTAACGACTCTCTTTCTTGGTCACTTTAGTGGTGATTCTATGATACAATGTGCATACCTGATTCTCATTAAATACATTTAACAGGAACATGCAAAGCAACCAAAAAGTTTGGGGTTCTCCAACAACAAGTCTCCCAAGCACTATGTACTTCTCCTCAACCTGGACCAGCTACTTTTATTGTTAGATGCCTCTATGTCCTTCCTATTTTTGGATTCTATAGTGAAGGATTCAGTCACTTGATTATTTCTGCTCTTCGACGTTACCAAAAAGTAGCAGTCAACTCAGAAGATACATCTGAAGCAAAAGACATAGCTGCCTGCTTAATTCTTGAGATAATCGGGGGTTTTATTGACCATGACGAGAAGATAATGGTGAAGATACTTGAAGCTTTTGATGTCAGGTTGACAGACATTGAGAAAGCTATAAGCCAATTTAAGGCCCAAAATGAACTTAGGTTTGACACTGCAAAGACAATTATTGATCAATATATATTTGCACGGATAGAATCACAGTCATATATGGCAGCAGTATCTCTGTTAGAGCACTTCTCTATTCGCCAGTTTGGAGAGTCTTTTCTCCTCAAAATGATACAGAACAAACAATTCAAAGCAGCCGAGAAATGGGCTATATTTATGGGGAAGCCAATATTATGTCTACTGGTACAAGAATATGCAGACAGGAACATGTTAATGAGTGCTTATGATATCATAAAGAAAAATGATCTCCGACAAGATTTTCCCGACATATATCATAAGTGCAGAGAAAGGTATGACTTCTCTTTCCTCATAAGTTTTCTTTTCCTTTGAGAATTTTTGGCTGTCAAGTTCTTCATTCCTTTAGTCCCTCATTTTTCTCTAGCTCAATGCATATCTTTCAAATAATGAATGGAAGAAAATTAACAAAGATGTTCTATCAAGTGCAGCATAGTAAAAAAATTTGCAGAAAAAGCATTATGGGATCTTGCGGAAGCAAAGACAAAGGGTGATAAGCGATTACTTGAGTTTTTGGTGAGTAGTTTTGGCATGAGTGATTGTGAATTAACAAATTTCTCTTTTACTTATCTTGATCTAGAAGTGTTCTAGTAATTACTATTATAAGAAACCATCTCACTGCATGAGTTGGTTTCTCCTGTTTGGCTATGTTTTTGGGCGTTTGAATATAAAAATCTTTAGTATACTTTGCATAACTTTGATAAGTATGAACAATTAACTGTTTTCTATATTAAAAGGCACTGCAGGAATAGTTTCTTCTCTCTGGTTTTTTCTTAACTGATGTTCTAACTTATTGTTCTAAGAAAATCAAATGATGTACTTTGCTCTCCATCGTTGTAGTTTACTCTCGACTTCTTCAGTTCTTTGTTTATAATATTTTGAACATAACTTTCTTCTTGATTGTACTTTAACTACTTTGTTGTTTACTGTTTATATATTAAACATGACTTCCTTAATTTTAAGGTTCTTTTGGCCATGGAAGCTGGTTACTTAGAGAAGGTTGATGAACTGTGTGAGAGATACTCGCTTGAAGGGTTTATCAAAACTCGAGGTATCACAAATAATTAAATTTTTTTTTTTCCAGTTTAGAACCATTTATACTAAGCTTTATTTGAGGTTCAATTACGTTATTTTGAAGTCATGGTTTTTATAGATTTTTTTAGGTGGTTACTTTCTTTGACCCTTGTATTACTGCTGTTTGATGTTGATTAGAACCTGAGGTTGGTTTTGTACATAGTCGCTTTTTGCATCTTAAGGAATTAGTTGTAGAAGGTGTAATCTGGGTTGATGAAGAAGTTGGTCTGCGTAAAGCAACTTGCCACATTGAGGGGTGTAAGGTCGTGGGCATTGATTGTGAATGGAAACCCAATTATGTAAAAGGAAGCAAACCGAACAAGGTATTTACGGATGATCTTGTTCTGTTTCCTGTCATTAATCCATTTTATTTAAGTGCTTCTTTTCTGGATTATCTAAGTAGCTTTGACTGCCAACTATAGTTTCTTTTTTGGAAAGAGGCGTTGCTATAGTTGATTCAATTTATTATGGTTTGGCTGCTTCTCACATTGTTTTGTATGCTTGCTTCATGGGGTATTATTCCTGTCTTTAACTGAAATTACTCACAGAAAAGTTAGTAAATGTTTATTGGGTTTTAACAATTTGATAATAACTGTTATTTTGCTAATAGAAATGTTTGTTGTAACTATTCTTTATGAACGTGTAACGGTGTTTATTTCTTCATTGTCCTGTATACATGTGCTTTGTAATAAAAATGATTGGTCCATCTTTCAGGTTTCTATCATGCAAATTGCTGCTGATAAGATGGTTTTCATCTTAGATTTGATTAAGTTATCTGAAGATGTGCCTGATGTTTTAGACAGCTGCCTAACTCGCATTTTGCACTCTCCTGGAGTTCTAAAACTCGGTATGAGATCTCAAAGCATCCGTTTTTCTTTCTAGATTATCTTTTTAAGATGTTTTACACTCTTATATTATATATGATCTTCCTATTTATATGCCATCTTTGGTTCTGCCCAGCTATTCTCTCTCATATTACTACATGTTTGCCTGGAAGAGTATTTTTCATTTCCACTAGAGTATCTCGTATTTTTCCATTTACACCAGAACATTAAATAAATGTGTGCTTTTTTTGTCACTTGTAGGTTATAGTTTTCAATGTGATATAAAGCAATTGGCTCATTCTTATGAAGACTTGGAATGTTTCAAGCACTATGAGATGTTACTGGACTTTCAGAATGTATTCAAGGAATGTCGGGGTGGTCTCTCAGGACTTGCCGAGGTAAGTTAAACAAAACATCAGTCCCAGCTCTTTCTTTCATGTTACCACTCTATTTCGTATCTAACTCAGTGCTTGCTTATGATCGTCTCTTGTCCATCTCTCTGTTTGCTTATTATTAAATAAGAAAATATTGGGAGCAGGCTTGAACAAAATGAGAAGGTGTAGTGACTGGGAGCAACGGCCTTTGAGTCAAAATCAGGTATAATTCAACTTGCCAATGCTTAAAGGGAACCGATAGTTTTCCTTTCTAGGCACTTTCAGTATGTGTCCTGTCTCATACCAGATTATGTAATAATAGAAATATAGAAAACACATTTGTAAATTGTGGCATCGCTGCTGCTTAAGTGCATATATGTTCTTTTACCAATAAGATTAGATTGGAGCCAATGACATGACTGCTTGGCGTTGGAAATTTTTTCTAAAATATAGTTTCCTTGGGGAACTGAATGTTTCTATGATGAATGAAGTTCAAGTCGCATTGCTTTTACCTCTTTTAACACTTTTATCTGTCTGTTCATATGATACAAGTCATCAAAGAAACTAAAGTTATGGGTATCTTGCAGTTAGAATACGCCGCACTGGATGCTGCTGTACTGATTCACATATTCCACCATATTCATGGTCACTCTCAGCCTACTAATGTCTCGGAGGGGCACAATAAAATTGAGTGGAAATCCTACATTGTGAGTATATTAATCTAACAACTTTGATATGGAAAGCCCCCTCTCTCTTTCGTTGCAAGTTAAATGTTCTTGCTTAAACTTGTCTGATTCTGGGATGAATGTTCAGGTCTCACACATGGACAACCCGAAGAAGTCCAAAAAGAGACCGATGATAAAAAAGGAGACAAAATCCGGGGCCCACAACCATTGACGGTCGAGTTTTGTAACTCCATCTCATTGCACCAACATTCATATGTAAAAATTCCCATTAGGTGACTGATTAGTTGGGTTTAGATGTGTAGTTATTTCTTGAACTTCAATCAATGTGCTAATCCCTTGGCTAAAATTTGTGCACAATGTATTCTAATCTAATTGGTAATGTACGTGCTATGTGGCTGTTTGGGGTGTTCTTTGAGGAGTTCTCCGTTTTCAAAAATAAAAAACCATTCAAAAACCTTTCTTGTTTTTACAAAACAAAAAACATAGAGAACCACCTCTGATCATTTTGATCTAATGGATCCATCCATATGCTAGAAAGACTAGGAATTCTGGATGATTTTTATTTTTTTGGTCACACTGGCTCCTGTTTACTTGAATAATTAGTTTTTGGCTATCTTCTTGAATCTTGATGTTCTAATTCATGCACTTCACTTTTCAGACAGCAAGCAGTTTTCGTTGGCTCACAATGGATGTATCGGTAAATCTGACTCAATCCAGCAATGACAGGAGCCAAAAATTCGAGTGAAGAGGGGTTGAACAGTAACATATTTTCTAAAATTCTTTAAGAATAATAGGTACCGAAACTCTTATTTATATGAATATTATTTAAATTTCATATGATGTTTATGTGACACTTTTTTATATTTATCTAGTTAAAATTAGTAAATATATTATTATTTTAAATATAAAGTATTTTTATTATGTAAAATTATAAATATTCATTTATAACATGATTAAATCAATTAATATTAACTAGTCGGGATCTCGCGCGTTGTGTGAGTTTTTTTTTTTTTTTTAATTAATATATATATATATATATATCTATATATTAATTTTAAATATCTGTGTGTGTTAATTTTTTAAATTATTTTTCTGCTTGTATGTTTGTATTTTTCACTTAATAGTAATTCTAACCTCCCCATTGTATCATCCTGCCGAAGGCAGGATGCTACCGCTAGGAGACAGAAATAACACATCTCTCTGAGCCTCAAATCTAACAAAAAACAGACAGTACACATTTTAAAAACTGGACAACCTGGATCACAGTCCAGCACCAAAACATGGCCTGCAATATATAACAAATATACAATAGAACCTCAGGTCAGAAACCCATGAAAATCCAAAACAAATCATCAATACTCAGAGGCTCTGTGCCTAAAATTATACTTACAAATCAAAACTTTTATTTACATATATACAAAACAGTGTGCACAACAAGACATATAACATAATCATCATAACTCCTAGACTTTTATGACATTTGTCAGGACTCTAGAGTGGGTGACTGCAGCTTGGGCGATCCGATGCCTCGAGCATGACTTTCGAAAACTTGAATGAGTGACCGATCAGGTTGCCAACCTGCAAAACTAGCAAACTGAGACCGTGTGAGTTATGAAACTCAGTAAGTAACCACACACATCACGAACAAATGAGAATGAATTTCAATTATTGTATATATATAAACACACACACACATATATATAAGCAGTTGTTTGTCAGAAAACTTTTAAATTCGTACTGTTCTCTACACTCTTTAAACATAAAGTCTTCAAATAACACGTACCTAAACCGACCCAGAAAACAGAATTCATGAAGCGTACCTGATGCAAATTAGAAACCTTATACGCAAACTTCTTCGAATGTTCAAACCCCAAGTTACATACAAACATATACAAACTCAAAAGCATAACTTATATATGTTTCTAAATATTCTTCTTACCAAACATACCATACTCATCAATAATAAACTGATCACACACAAACGTCCAACACGAATATCGTAAAGTCAGTCTCATCTACACAACACAAATAAAAAACATAAAGTGATTCCTATATAGTCAAATGACACACATTATCAGAAATATTTACTAATACAGATTATTTACAAACAATCGCATTCATGATCGGAAACGGAAAACATATTACGGATTCTTTACAGACAATCACATTCATTATTAAAAATGAAAATCATACAACAGGCTCCATACAATCTCTCATACATAATCAAAAATCAGAATACACGGTAATCGTCTTCAAAATCAAACTTATACATAACAAATCTTTCTGAAATCAGAAGTTTCTAAAACCAGAATTATCAAATTAAGGAGGATTCTATTACCAGAGTCGCGCGCAAAGACCGGACAATGGCCAAACATGATCATGTCGACAAAAGATAGTGGGTCAACCATTCTGATGGTTAAGACCTCAGAACATGCGCCATAGAGGTTTTAAAAATCCATGAAAATTTCATACAAGCAACGTGGTGAATCACACATCATATCACATCCAACAAAACATATAAAACAAGTATCTGAATTCTTTTCTTAGAAACATTCAGAAAAATCATAAACCAAAAGTATCATCGAAAGTAATAGAAAAACACATAAATCAGAAGTATCATAAAATTAAATTATCAAAATATAGATCAAAATATCATAAATAATATAAATGAAAGTATCTACGGTATATCGTAAAACTGATCTCTGTTATTGAAATCAAATTTCAAAATTCGTATTTCACAAAACCGTAACAAGCGTTCAGGAACCAACTGGACGAAAAGAAAACCAGACGTCCAATGTTCGAATCGCACGCAGTGATCAGTCATTATCGGAAATAAGACCATGTCGACAGAGGGTAATATAACAACTGTTGTCAGATCGCCAGAGCTCATAAAACTTATAATACACATTATGGCGGAATCCTCTTGTATCAAAAGTGGAGTCAAAACTTTTTATTTGTTTGTAAAACTTTTTAAAACTAGCATACAAATCACTCAATCCAAAATATAAACAATCATGGGCATCCGTACATATATTAGACTCATCACTAAACACGTATCAAATCCAACATCAATTACCAAGAATCACAATCTACAAAAGTAAGTTGAACATATCTGAGAATGTAACTGAAATACATAAATTGAAAACGTAAACCGAAGCATAAAATATGAGAATACACATGGGCTGTAAACATAAAAAACATAGACTGACACATGGACTAGCACATGCATACAAGCTCATACAAAGTCTATTACCTATTTTAGAATAGGTATAGAATGAACACCGTCAAAACGAAATCCTAACTAGTACTTCTAATTGGAACTCATAAGCAGATTTCATGAATTGGAAACTCACAAGTCAGACATATCACCTAGCACATTGCAGATCTATCAAATATTGACAAATGACTCATACATCGAGAAACACTATTATCAAAGTGCACGTCAATAACATAATTCTAATTTACTATTTATATCTATACACAAATAACATAAGATTTTGTGCATACTTATACGAAACCACCCAAACCCATGGTGGTTGATACGGCTAAACTTATACATATATTTCCTATAAAGACAAAGAAGCAAACAAACATACTATAATCAAGTATTCATTGCGTGGGTTACTTACTTGGTCTCGCGAACACTCACGATCCTAGACAAATCTATCAAAATAAACGGTGAAAAATGATTAAAATCATCGTTACGTGGATTCCCGAATTAGCTATAACAAACTTCCGGACCTACCTGAAACACTCAATTCAAGTCTGATTCCAATGATTTCAATTTTGTTACTCATAACGTATATTATACTATATATTCATAATATTAAATTCACTTTCCGACCAAACATCCGAAAATTCTTTGAAAAGTTCGAAATCGTTTCAAACAGATCTAGAACTTTTTGGATCTATCTTGTTCCTCCCAAAACTAGTCAAATACACACAATACATCATAATATATCATTCTCGAACCATCAGATAACTTAAAATCTTGAATTATGTGTTTTTGAAAAATCTTATGTAAAAACTTCTGATAACGCTACAGAAAGATCCCGAACCCTCCGAAACTTTTCGGATTCACCCAAATATTATCATATCATCATATTTAACTCATATCTATCATTACGCTCATCAAAGCAAAGATAGAAGTGAAATTCAATTTTATCGAAAACTCGCTAATCCTACCGGATTGATCCAATACATTCTAATTTCACCTAGATTCTACCAATAGCACAATTTCGATATATTCTAGCTTTTCCAATTCAATAAAAGTCAATACAATACTTATGACACTATTGCAAGCATTCGAGTATAAATTAACTTAACTAAAATTTAGAGACTTGTACCGGGAGGTCTTACCGAGATTCTGAGGGTACCAATAAACTCCATACGCCCCACAAACTTGTAGGAATCGACGAAATTTGAATCGGAGCTCCCGAAAAAAAGGGTCACTATTCCTCCGATTCTTTCTCTTTCGATTCACGAGAAACTGAGCGTCATTTCGTAATACTGACATCATAACATTGTTGTATTATCCGAGGGCTTTGATTTGTGGGTGGCTCGACACGTGGATTGAAGTGACAATCCGGGATCAGAGCCTTGATATGCACACGTCCTTTTTCTTTATTTCGCCATTTCCCGGTGAGCTAGGGCCGACCACCAGCTGACGCACGGTGGCCGTGCTCACCTGTCTGTGCTATCGCGCCCACCAGTTATGGCCAGATCGTGGCCGGCGTGGCCACCACTGCGTCATTTACGAATTTGAAGGGGAGAGGTCGTATGGATGGAGTTGCAAAACTTAAGGAATTTTGTAATTTATGAAAATATTTGGGTATTTATAGGAAACTTTTGAAATTTATAAACTGATCCCCATGAATTTACAATTAGGTCTCTAAAGGTATACTATTTCGGAAATTTATATTTTTGAGGCACTTCTAGTGCGAATTTCAAAAATTACTCAACACAAAGTTGTTTGTTTTCGAAAAACCTTTCCAACGGTTCAAGAATTACCTCAATCAGAGTTCTTTTTCTATTTTATAACCGAAACAATGAAACTTTCTCCTATCTAAAAATCCCGTAACCAGTTACCAAACTTCACTTAAGGATATTCCAATACACATTTCAATACTCAAACTCATATTCTACAACATCATCTCATTCTGATACCTAAAATTCAAATCGAGGACCTTTCGGAATTGTTTCTAAAGTTCAGAAAATTACACCCATGCACTCTAGCATATTTCTTGAAAATACTTTCTAGATGAAATGCCCAACTCATGCATTGCAAATATGATGCCAAATTTGGAAATAAAAAGAAATAACATGTTAGTAAGTAAATATACTAAAGATGTACATAAGAAAACTAGGGAAAAAATGAAAATAAAAAAAATTGAAATGAGGAAAATTTGTGATATCATCATATAACCAACTTTCTTTGATACAATACATCAATAATAAGAAAATGAGACAAAGAAAATTATTTTTCAGTAATCATATCTATGTTACTTTTATTTACGATAATTGATTGCAGTACAATATGCACTTAGGGTTCTTGTTTCATGTGCTACACACACACTTTTCATCATGCAATGTATTTGAAAGCTTAAAATTATAAACATATAATAATGATATGGGAATTGGGAATAAAGTTTATCATTTTATATTTTTTTCAAAACTTTTTTTAATGCTTGCATCCACCATGGATGCACAATAATAATAATAATAATAATAATAATAATAATAATAATGACATGGAAATTGGAAATAAAATTTATCATTTTATATTTTCCAAAACCTTTTCATGCATCCACCCATCATGAATGCACAATGATTATTCCAAAAAAAAAAAAAAAAAAAATTAGTCTATGCACACTTAATCTCCATCAATTAAGGAGAGTTAAGATTGCATGATTTTTTTGTAAGTGTTGACATTTAATAATGTTGATTGTTGTTGACATGTCTTTGATTCATGTGTTTGGTTTGAGGTTATGTAACATCATCAGTCTCTTATTGATCATCTCTCTTCTTTTCTGCAACATATAAATAAAGAGCAATGATATTTAACCCCCTCAAGTTATCTCATCAAACCCCACTACTTAATCAACCTGATTAAAAATTTGAAATAATTTTTTCCTCTCAATATATCACGTTTAATTACTATTTTATCGTTACAATTCTTATTATTTTTTCATACACTATAAATTATAATCTACCTAATTTTTAGTATTTCTAATTTTTTTAATTATTTTGTTATATATTCTTCTTTTTTTTTCCACGACTTTCTTCTTCTTATTTTTTTTAATTCTTTCTTCATTTTCTTTATTATTTTCCCGTGGGAAAAAACGTTTAACTCATTAGTAAAATATTAAAAGTGATGATTAATTTAAGAGAAGCAGAAACTCAATTTTATTTTTAATTCTATCTCATTAAAAAAAGAATAAAAGTGATAATTGATTTTTTGTGTTTTGGTAGTTAATTCTAACTCAATGCCCACTCTTCAACAACCAGTATCTTCTTATTTCATATTTTAATTTAAGGAAAGACGAAAAAATAATGAATATATATATATATATATATATTAAAAAAATTAAAAAGAAGAAAAACATAAAAAAGACGGCAAAGAAGATGAAAATAATTTTAAAAAGAAGAAGAAGAATGCATGTATTTTGCTAGATTATAGTTTGCAGGGATGTATGAAAAGATAAAATAATTACAAGGGTAAAATATGGATTAAATAGGTTATATTGAAAAAAAATTAATTTTAAAATTTTAAATGGGGTTGATTAAGAAGTGGGGGCTGGTGAGAAAATTTGAAGGGGTCAAATATCACTTTGTAACATCCCCAATCCGGAAGATGCTACTGGCAGAGAATAGGCCGTACTATCCTCCTGAACCTCTAGTTTTCTAACTATAAACAACACTGATACTCTTCCTTAATCCAAAATTTTACGTATGGAACCGTTGCCCAAACTAAACAACATAGTATGCAAACTCAATATTAATAATTGTACACTTAATAACACTTGCTTTATAACTTTATTGATATACATTTTACCCTTATACAACGACCAGACAATACTAATTACTGATACATGACTTCACTCTGACTCTAACTGAGCTCTCTCTCTAACTTGACCTGGTGGACTCCATACTCTAGTGACTGCCATCAGTATCCATCCTCTCGAGCCCGTCCTCCATGAACCTGCAAAACAAAACACTGGAAGTGCGGTTAGATCATTTGAACAATCTAAGTGAATGGACGGTTTTAAAACGAAAACTGAAATTCTTCAAGAAAACACATATCATAAAAATCAAATCGAGCATTTTCTGAAAACTTTTCTTTCCTGAAAGCAATTATCTTTCTAAAAACCTTTGTGAAAATCTTTTCTGAAAGTCTCTTATGAAGCTGTTGTTTCTGAAAACTTTCATTTCTAGAAAACTTTTCTCTGTAAATTGTTTCTGAAATCTGTATCTGCAAACTGATCTTTAAAAATTGTTTTCTAAAAACCTAATATCTGTCTCTGAAAAACCTGACGCATGGGGGCGTTACGTATCGCTTTCCCCCAAAGCATGCCACTCATATCCCTGAAACTAGTGGTGTTGAGACGTTACGTATCGCCGTCCCCCAAGCCACTGAACTAGAACTGAGAGTGCGAATCTATGCTATCCTCCAAGCTCTGAATCTAGGATCTAGGGGGCATTTGTTATCCCTAGTCCTGAACTAGGATCTGAGGGCATTACGTATCGTCGTCCCCCCAGTCCTCTACATGTGCACATGTCATTCGTCGATTTCATGTATGTATCAAGTTACATACTGAGGTGGGGTTTTCCCCATGCTTCGAAAACATAAAACCATGCTTTGAAAATATCTCTTTCTAAAACGTCTCTTGAAACATGATCTTTCATGAAATAACTGTAATAAAAATCAACTAACGCCCTAGGTGCGTAAAAGTAAGTCCTTACTTAAAATAGTGTAAATGAAAATTTAACTTAGAAAGAGAGTGTCCACTCATAGGTTTAGAGTTTCGCTGGCATTGTTTACTCTGCTGAAGAAAATTACGGTTCCTGCGATGATATCTTTTTACTTGATTTATTAACATTCTTCAAGTTTTCAATGATTGTTGATCTTCTTCTTTGCTTGATGTATGAGTATTAGCACTTGATTCCTCTTCTTTCCTACCCTTTCTTCCCTTTTCTTTATTCTCCTTCTTCTTTCTCCATCTTCTTCTTCCAACATTTATCTCTCTTTTATACTTCCCCTTTATGACGCCTTAGCAAAATATAACTTCATTCTTTAAGATCTGAACTCTTATTTTTCTCGAACTGGTATTAGGGATTACTTATTTCTATCTGATACTCTATGATTGTCTTTTACTTATTTCTTTCTTTTCTTTAAGGCTTAGTACTTCTCTAAGACTTCTTGGATAACTATCCATTCTATATTTGTCTTCATGAAAGTATATTCAACTTGTAGAATCCCAAAGGATCTTATTGCATTTATGCTAATATAGGTCTATCCACGGCTGTTCTATAGGAATTGCTTATTTTCATCTCTTATTTCTCTTGCTAGGTTATTACCAACTCTTAGATATCGCTTGGCTTCTGCAATTCCTTGCAGCTATCATATTCCTATTATACTTTGTACTACAGTCAATAACCTTTTGCTTTCCTTGGTCTTAAGTATACCTCAAGTTCCTCACTTCATTTTTTATAGTATAACTCCCTTAATGGTCTCACTGAGTATATCCTCAATCTCTTCTTATCCAACACATTCTCATTCTAAAGGGTGATTTTGTTTCCTAGTGTTAGGTCTCTTCACGTTCCACTAAAACTTGAAATAAAAATATACCTAATAAAGATGATCGTCCCAATACATTTTCAGTTCTACTCGCTCAATTTGAGCTAGACATTTATTCACTTAGTTTGTCTGCTTAACTGTCTATTTCCTTATTGCATTCCTTTAATAATTTTGGGCTTCAACCTCTAGGTTCTACTATCTTCATCTATATATTAGTTGCTAACATAATCTGATTATCCTTCCTTTGCACCGCCTTATTCCCTTAACCTTCTTTTTCTTAAAGTTTCTTTATTAAGTTATTCCTATATTCACATCTTTAGTTTCTTTGGGCATCTCTAGGTTGTTCCTCAATAAATCCATTCCTTGTCATATTCTTTTCTTATTACAATCTTATCAGAAGGATATCATCTCTATATGTCTCTAGCCATGTCCAATGCTATTCTTTTATGTCCCCATCACTACTAAACTATTACTTTATCTCTTCATCGCTTCATATATATAACTTTTCTTTTAAATCTCTCACTTAGGGCTATTTTCCTATTCCATTCTGCTCTTGTACTATATTCAAAGGCTTTATGTTTCGATATCCCTTCACTACACATACACTTGTTTCCAAGAGTATCTCGAGGCGAACATCGATGTCCATTTTTGTTGCTATTGTCTGATGAGGGCGGGGCTTGTCCTGGAGTTTTCTGGTTGCAGTATTTTCACTAATTACCTGTGCTGCAGTTGCACGTGCTGCTTATCCATGAGCTTAGGACTCTCTTATCTGAAAATCTGGTGTTAGTTCCCAAAATTAAGTACTTATGCTAAAACGATCTGAATTATCTCCTTCAACTTTACTCGTAACTTACCTCAATCTATTGGTCATACCACTTTTTACTGGGAACCTCCATAAGGCTCATGCTCTCTCAAACTTGTACCATACTACCACTGTTATTCTTTCTTTCTAAATTTTGCTATGTTACTTGACTTTCCTCCTTATCTCGGCTTCTTGAGTCTCCTAAGTCCTCACTTTCTTGGAAGCTCCCTGTCTTAACAAATGTTATAGCATCATTATCGATTTTTTAACTTGGGTACTACACTTTCACTAATCATGTATAATGTTGGTGTCTAACTATGAGAAACTCTGTATAAGCCAGGTATCTTACATCTGTGTTTCTATACGTTGCTTACTTCAATTCCTTACTCTTTTTAACCTTTATTTTATTGAGAGCTATCCATTCTGCTGCTCGACTATCTTACTATCTTGTAATTTACCCATCCTGTCCCACTCACTTATTTACTTATTCAAATCCTTGCTGAGTTATAAATTGAGAGGTATATATGTACTTCTTACTCTGGTTGGGTGTCTATATACTTACTAAAATATGGGTTACTGGAAAGAAGAATTATCGTTCACTCTGTCAGGACCTGAATCGATTACTTCCTATCTTAGGGTTCTACAACTCTTATTATCCATTTTTGTGGTCTCCTTTACGTTGTTGTTTTTACGCTACGCTACTTATATCACCATCAGTACTAAATTCTCTTGTCATTTTCTATTCCCTTCTTACTGTTTCCATATTATTTCTCTTAGCTCTAAACCATGCTACTGAGGCTAATGGTGGTTCGTTCTTCTGGCTGCTTTCTAGATTTCTGCTATCTGCTCTAGCTATAAGCTACAACTTTGCTATCTAATCTTCATGTCCATACTGGTACTCCTTATTAAATCCCGAGTCTCTCATATCTCATAAGTCTGTCCTTTTGAACTTATGTGGACTTCTACTGGTGTTGATATGATCTATGAATTTCTTCCTAGTATTGGGATCTTGCCAACTTTGACTTATGTCAAATTCTTTCTCTTTTATCCTTAAAACCTCATTAGTTCCTTTCTGGATAAATCACTTCTTGAGATCTACAGTCCTTGTCTCAAATTTTGAATTGCTTTATTAAAGTTAAAGTGTTAACTTTAATTTTCCAAAAGGTGGACTAATAGAAATCAAACAAAATCAAATAATTGTTATTTCTTTTTTCCTTGAATTTCGGCCATAGTAAAATTTGTTTAACAAAATTATTTTGTTTTTCATTTTCCATCACTAACAACAAGTTACCAAAAATATAACAAAGAGAGTTGAGAGCAAAGTTGGAAAACAAGAAGAAAATATTGAAAAATACTTGGATTTTGTAAGTTTTTCTTAAACTTTCGAACTAAGAAATCATTTCTATCATGCTTAGCTTTCAACATGTGTTGCTAGGATGTTGTCTCTACTCTTTTATTTTGTGATTTAATGGTTTTAAACTTGTTTGAAAGATGAGCATATATGATAATTAAAGTTTGCATGAAATTAGTTCATAAGCATACTTTAAACCATTTGATGGTTATGTTGCCATTCTAGAGTTTCTTAGCCATTCATAAATGACCTAGAATTGTTCTTGAGTTGTTTCATGATGGTGAGACTTGATTGGTGTGGTAATTGAATGATTAAAGTATTGAATTTTATCAATTTAATGTAAATTGTCCAATTTGAATAATTTGTGAAATTAGGGTTCTTAACCCACTCAAATTTTGGGGTTTTTCATATATATGTTATAATTTGATGTATATTTGATGTATGTCAAATTTGGGATTGATTGGATTTGATCTTGATGTGTTTTGAACAAATTGGGCCAAATTGCAATTAATGAAAAGTTCAGGGGCTGTTTCGTAAATTCTGGAAACATTCTGGGAAATTTCTGAAATTCTGGAAATTTTCTGGTTTGTGTTTCAAAATTGTAAAATTTTTTTGGGATTGATTTGGAATCAATTAAATATGTAATTCACATAATTAAGCACCAAAATGATTAATTTACAAAGTATAGAAGTCTCATAGCAATTAATGATAAATCTGATTTTTCAGATAAAAATACAGTTTTTATTAATTGAGTAATTAGAATAAATTGGTTTATTTTAATTGCCCAAGAAAAATATTTATCGGAAATTATTTCGGAGTGAAAATACGCGAAAACGGTGAAAAACGGCGTTACCGGGTAACAACTACCCAAACAGTGAACTGGGCACTGTTCGGGCAGCCCACGAACTGTCCAAATGTTTTTGGGGCTGACCTGGGCAGTCCCCATGAGCATTGGTCGGTCGGTTCGGCCGGAAACGCGTTTTATGCTATTTTGTGGAAAAACATTTTCGCAAATGTTTCTATATTATTTATGTCGTTATATGATATCGAATAAATATGTTTAGGTGAAATATGAATGAATTATTAATATTTGATATTAAATAATTTATTCGTAAGTTTAAAATTTCAAACTTCGATTTCGCCCGAACAACGCTTCTTCTGCTGCGCCTCCCTAATTTGACCCCAACACAATTAACAGAAACAATGAAACGAAAAGGAAAAATCCCATCAAACTCTGATAGACCGTCATTGTAAAAAAAACATGATTCATCGCCATCAATCACATCAGTAGCAACTAAAACAAGAGCTAGAAAATCTGAATTGTGGAAAGTTTTCCGCATGTGTGAAGATAATCCGGATAAGGCTGTATGTACTTATTATCAAAAGACTTATGCTTGTAGTGCGTAGGATCGGTCCATAACCAACTTGAAGAGGCATATGGAGACCTGCAAATCATACTTGGCTTATTGTGAAGTACAATGTGTTTTGGTTAGGGTTGGTGAAGACGAAGGCACAAGTGGAAATTTCTCAGTGAGAGACGGTTATTTCAATCAAGCGACATGTCAGAAAGTAGCTGTGAAGAAGATCATTGTTGACGAGCTACCATTTAATTTTATAGATAAATAGGGTTTTCAATATTTATGTAGTGTTGCCGTCCCTTATTTTGATGTCCCATCTCGTAGGACTATAACTAGAGATATCCTACGGCTATATGCTGATGAAAAAGTTATTTTGAAGAGTATTTTCTCTGTCGGTTATCAGAGAGTTAGTTTGACCACCGACATATGGACGTCAATTCAAAACATTAATTACATAGTTATCATTGTATATTTTATAGACAGTGATTGGCAGTTGCATCGATGAATCCTTAGCTTCTGTCCAATTAACAATCATAAAGGGGACACTATCAGAAGGTTAATAGAGTCTTGTTTACAACACTTCGGTATTGATAGAGTTTTTACTATAATTATAGATAACGCCAGTGCCAATGCTGTAGCCATCCAAAAATTGGTGAGAAAGAGGAGGACGTGGATGGGAGATGCATTGATGCTTAATGGAGAGTATGTGCATATGCGGTGTTGTGTTCATATATTAAAGTTAGTGTAGACACTTGCATTTTTACATGAAAGCCCGATGATGAGCCTCGTTCGGAGGCACTACCTGATAAGTTGCGGAAGTTGCGGGAAACAGACGTCGGAAGGGAAAATTCAAAAATAAGTATGTCATCAAATTTAATTCGCATGTTCATTGCATGTGCGTTCGACCAGCGTTTGGAAACACGTTCGAACGACGAACAGATTGCAGGTGTTCGTGCAACGTCTGGAAACGCGTTCGAACGATTATCTATGTTTCCGTTTTAATGTTAGCCTCGACCCAAAATCCCCACAAGCCACATGCCCAAGCCCAAAGAACCAATCCAAAGCCCATTTCGCCCAAGCCCAATCCAAAAATAATTAAAACATTTAAAACACATATCTAAATTAAATTAAATTCAATCAAATTTAAATAAATCTCATTCCTAATTTAAATACATCACCTACTAAATTTAAAGATATTCCCCACCAAAATTACACAAATTTGTTTCCCCTTTTAAATTAATTAAATACATCCATTTTTACTTGATTTTTGTTTCCTTGTTTGAAGATCCCATGCACAAGCAAACCCTACCATGCTATTATAAAAAGAGACCCAAACCAACCCTATTCCCCATTGGAGACTCACGCGGCAACCTCACAGCAAATAAACCCTAAAGCTTTCGGCTCTCTCTCATATTCAACCCACAGCCTCGCCCTCAACAAATAATAACCCTCACATGAACTCACACCGACACCACTTTAGGTCCCTTGTCTGAACACTCTCTCTCTTCCAACAGACAAAATGCACACGCCCCCACCAATTGAGACACGTTCAATAACAAACACCAAAAGCATAAACCAAAAAATAATAAGCAACTGACAGCCACACTCCACGCAGCCTGATCATCACTCAGCTCTCGGCCTTAGGCAACCTTCAATGCAGCCCTCCACTGCGCAATCAAACAAACAAAAATTACCAAAGCCGAGCACCCCCATGTAGTCCAAAAAATCAAAAAACGCAGCCCTTGAACCACACAAAACAACCCCAAAATCAAATAAAAAATACCCTAAAACCGTGACCCAATACACCCCAAAACAGTCCCAAAAATCCACTCTAGAACAGCAGCAAAACAATACGAAAATGGCAGAAAAACAGCGACAGAAAACGGAGAAAACAATGAAGCGTTAACCCTTCCGGTAACGGTGTAATGCACTTCCGAGAAGCAACTTAAAAGGTAAGAGGTGAGGGCACCCTTTGCTATTTTTCATTCATCTTTTCAGTTGTCTATTATTATTTCATTGTATGCGTCTTGATGGTTCATGTCTATTATTGTTATTGGGTTAATGATTGCGTGATATCTCTTGCGGTATATCGGATGGAAACCCGGACGTAAATTCCGTAGCCGAATCTGAATGGACAGTAGTGCGGTCTGTAATTGGGAAACAACTCCACGTACCGCTTGAGAAACTTTCAAGCACGTGTTTCATTTTGTGATTTAAATCTATGTTTATTGTTCCGCTATTTATTTTCTATGTATTGTTTTTTTATTTATGCATTTTTAATATAGTGCGCATGGGCTAATCATGTCGGATTAAAGGTCCTCCATTTAAGGGAAAAAGCCAAAAAGCTACCTTTACCATGATTTTTTGCCGCGCTGGACGAAGTATACTTGATTGAATGTGAAATACGTTCGGGCATACGAGGTCCCATATAGATGTTGGCCTTGGTCGCATCTCTTTTATTATTCCGTTATTTACTTTCCGTATGTTATTTATTTATGCATTGTTAATCTAGTGCGCATGGGCTAACTATGTTGGATTAAAGGTCCTCTATTCGAGGGAAATGCCTAAAGGCTACCTTTACCACGATGTTTTGCCGCGCCGGACGAAGTACGTTTGATTAAACGTGAGATATGTTCAATCGGGCATACGAGGTCCCATATTATTTATTTGTTAATTCATGCATTGTAACCTAGTGCGTATGGGCTAATCATGTCAAATTAAAGGTTCTCCATTTGAGGGATAAAAGCCTAAAGGCTACCTTTACCACGATGTTTTTCCGCGCCGGACGAAGTACACTCAGTTGAATGAGAAATATGTTCAATCGGGCATACGAGGTCCTATAATATGTATTTGTTTATTCACGCATGTGTTTGTGTCATTTCAGATACCATTTTGGTAATCTCGTTCGAACGCGTTTCCGAACGCTACACGAACGTATGCATTATGCCTCAGGCCATTCGAACGCGTTTACAAACGCTACAAGAATACGCATGCATTCTGTTTTACCATGCATAAGGTCTTGTCCCATTCGAACGTGTTTCCGGATGCTATACGAACGTGCATATTCTGTCTCACTTCTGTTCGAACACGTTTCCCAACGCTACATAAACGCATGTATTCTGTTTACCGTTCGAACGCGTTATCAAACAGTCCACGAACATGCATACAGTGGATCGACTTCTTTTCCTCATATTTCGTGCATGTTCGCTTATCTAAGTCATTTCTTTCGCATTACATAATTAACTATATCATTTCATTATTGACGCTTTTATCGTTATTAATTATTTATATTTCCGCATTTATTTATTTGATATATTCATGAGATTGCGTGCTCGCTTTTATTATTAATGCCTTTATAGTTATTATTACTCACATTATTGCACTTTATTGTTTAATACGTGTATGAATTATGCATTTTGCCTTCATTTTTTTTTATTTACGATTATGGGTGTGCAAACTTGTGTGTTGATTACATTGTCTCGCATGTGTTGCATCAGACTTGGTTATATTATCGCATAAATCCTTTCATTACAATTGGCATAAGTAAGGGACCGTTCCGAACCCAACGGTTTGAGGTCTTCCCTTGCAAGGGGTGAGTGCGGCCTTAAATCATTTCCCAGTTCACACTGGGTGGCGACTCCATTTTATTTCTCCGATTTAGTCCCCTACGGGTTACTCCGTACTCCCGACCAAGCCGCGAGCCCGGGACAGCGTCGTCGATTTCTGTGTTCTACACTTAGTTGTGTCTGATGATATGAAAGAATTGGATGACACCATTATAGCAATCCGCAATGATGTTAAGTATGTGAGATATTATCCATCAAGATTGGAAGCATTTAAATCGGTGGTTGCACGTGAGAAGATAGAGAGCAATGGCAGTGTCATCTTAAATGTTCCTTCTAGGTTGAATTCCACTACTTAATGTTGAATGATGCATTAGAATTCCAGAAGGTCTTTGATCGAATGACTGAAGATGATGGTTACTATGCTCCATATTTTAGAGATGATGAAAATGGGAGCAATTGGATTGAGCCTCCTACAGATATGGATTGTGAGAAAGCTCAATATTTTGCTGATTTTTTGGAGATTTTTTTATTATGCAATGAATATGTTCAGTGCATCGTCTATCATCACATCTTGTTTCAACTACATTGAGATTTGCAAGATTTATACTAGCTTGAAAAACCTAGCTCGTAATGAACAACCTCTTTTGCATGAGATGGCTATATCTATGAAGATGAAATTTGATAAATATTGGGAGGCCACTACCACAATAAATAAATTGTTGATTGTCAGTACTATTCTTGATCCACGACGTAATATGACATTTTCCTCTGTTTGTTTTGGTATACTTAGAATAACAGGCAGAGTAATACGAAAAGCTTGAGGAAGGTAAAAAAACTTATTACTTAAATTTTTAATTTTTGTTATGAATATCATAAAATACAAACTTAGATAATTTTTTTTTTTTTTTTTTTTTGTATTTTGTTTGAAGAATATCGTAAGTAACAATCTAAATCACAATCACTGGATCATTTTGCTGGCAGTAGAGTTTGAGTCCAATTATCTTGGAGGTACAATTTTGATACTAGTTGGACTGGAATATAAGTTTGTTGACAGCTGATTTTGGTCTGAGGGGCAATATGGGTTTTTTACTCCCGAGACAATCCTCCTGCAACTGTGAATTTGTTTTGTTTATGGGAAACCAAAAGTAAATTTGGCAAAAGATAGATAAATACACCAATCAACAAAGAGCTTTAACGTGGTTCGGCGGATCAGATCCAACCTACATACATGGGCACAGAACGGACGATGTTTTATTACCGAAATAAGTTTCTCTGATCTGTTTTGTGTTTACAAGTCTAATTCTCTCTTGTTCTCTCCTCAACTCTCTATGCTCTGAATAATCTACCTACAAGCACGCTTTCCCCTCCTATTTATAATAACAAAGAAACAGTTTTCCTTTTCCCATAAGAATTCCTAGTCGAAACTACATTCACTTCCTTTATCCTATTAGGACACCGACTTATCAACTTTTCCCAATGAAAGTAGGATAACTTATCTTCTTATCCGTAAAAATAGGAGGTCTTATCTTCTGGAGCATATCTTGCCATATTCTCGGTCTTTATGAGGTCGGTCACAATGGTCTTTTGAATTGAGAATGCTGCTATCGATCTGATAATGCCCGACCATCCGGTCTGGAGTGGTCGATTACCGATCATAAAGTGATCGGCCCCTTACTGTTGGCTTTTAGTGGTCGGGTCGGCATTAATGATCTTGACCAAGAAGGGAATTACCTTTTTATCCCTGCCGTACTTTTTAAATATCATAGGGCCTGAAAATACCATCACATCTGTCCCCTAGTTCTCGGTTCCAACGAGTATACAAGTTGGTGCCGGGATCTACATAAAAAGAATAGTACTCTTGATGGAGTGACAACTAGCCTTTTTGAGGAGAAGTTTATTGGCCTGTCATCACCATGTCCTCGACACAATTTGAGATGCTCGGTCTGACTTCTTTTTCCGTCAGAAGCAAAATCCCTTCATTGCCCTTCTGTAAACCGTCCCTCGAGACACGCAACCGTCTCATCCTCTTAAATGCCCATCAGATCACTTTTAGGGTTTAACGGGAGCCTGCCACTTGTCAACCATCCGTCTTCCTCCCGCCAAAAAGCAACTCAAAGGACGCCCAATCTCAGCCGTCCATCCAACTCTGAAAGATCATTTAAAAAAAAATGACATGTGGCGTACATCTGACGCCCTCGTTCAATCCAACGGCCACAAATGCACCGAACAGATTATAAGAAAACGGAGTAATACATTGTTGCCTTCTTTTACGAACGCTTCGAATTTTCCCAACCGTGAGAACTCCTCTCTCCCAACTGTGCTCAGTGAACTCAGAGAATGACCAGACCGCACCGAGCAATTTGCAACCCTTCTAAAATAACCAAGTAAGTCTTCTGAACGACATCTCTGCTTTACTTTTCATGAGTTGCGAATCCTGTTTTTTTCTTGTGTGTTTGGCTTTATGTTGCTAGAGAGATATTTATGGCTTGATTGATGTTGTTAGGGCATTTAGAACCCACATGTTTAGTTTCCCCGGAATCCCAAGGTAACTGTAAAATCCCTGGTCGTTTTAGAAATTAGCTATAGACTGACCTCCCCCCTTTTTATTTCTCGGATGTTAGGGATGTCTGACAATAGGTCTTCCTCTACAAACTCTGCTAGACCTCCGACCCCCCTTGTTGAAGAGCTCTCCTCGAGCTCGAGGGCACCAAGCATAGAGGACCTCGACACTACCCCCACCCCTTCTGAAACTGAACAAGATACTTACCATCAGAGAATACCTTGGAAGGACCCAGAGCCCGGTGATTTTGACTGCTCGGCTTTGGACATGGATCAGCCATCCAAAATAACTGAAGACGATCTAGCACTGCTCCGACAGCGATATGACATTCCAATAGATATCGCTCTTGAATTCCCCGGTCTAATGGATCGTGCTAGTCAACCCGATGAGGGTTCGGTGGCTCTTCTCCCGGCTTTCTTTGAGTGTGGACTCCGGCTGCCAATTCAACGTTATTTTGCCTGGATGCTGGCCGAGATGGAGATCGCCCCTTGTAAATTAAGCCTGAATAGTTGGAGGATTTTGGCCGGGCTACATGTGATTTGGAGTCGGGCGGGACTCGGTGAACCCTCTCTTGAAGAAGCGAAGAGGTTGTATCGGTTGAAGGCCAACCCAAGAACACACCATGGTTGGTACTACCTTTCTGCTTACACCGATTCGTCAAACATCGTCGGTAAACTCCCCAACTCCAACAAAAACTTCAAAGATTTATGGTTCTGGGCCACATGAGATTGGGGACGGGTCCTGAGATCATACAAAGAGGAGGTTTCCGTCCCGGATATCTTTAGAGCGGGAGGTTAGGAATCTAACCCTTAGTGTTCCTGCTCTTGATTTTATGATAGGATTTTAACTTCTTTGACTCTTCCCAGCTTGTTGGAGGGACGTTCGCAAGGTCTCACATCAGGTCCGGGCACGGGTGCGCTTGGTTCGATGATATGCCGACCATTGGAAGCAATTGGTTAACGATGCGGCCTTTGTCGAGTCGGGCCTGATTCAGACTGCTCCTCCGAAGGTCCCGGGCGGATAGGTAGATTCTTACTTACCTTCTGAACGATCCCTTTGTTTGCTTAGCATGATAATGATTTTATTCAGATTCTGGACTAACCACTTCTCTGCCCTTTGTATTTTGCAGGAATGTCGAAGAGGCTGAAATACCTTGACCAGCTTGCTGGCGCAACAAAGAAAACCGGCCAGGTTGGGGCCGGGCCCTCTCGGAAAGGGCCAGCGACTGCCGAGGCCAGAAAAGTGACTGAAGAGGCAGCCCCGTCAGCTACCCAAAGCTTATCTCCCCCTTCCAGGGCATCGCCAACAGTCTCTGCCCGACCCGCCAGCCCATCAAAACCTACCAGGAAAATGAGGCGTCCATTCGGGGCGGAGGAAGCCGAGCTGACTCGGGAGGTGGAAGAGGAAAGGGTCCTGAGCAAGAGGCAGCCCGTTCGGAAGGAGAAGAAAGTGTCGGAGGGTTCCTCCAAAAAATAGAAAGGTGCCGTGATTCTTGGCGTAGAAGACATTGGTCAAGACATCAGGGAGGCCACTTCTCACCTGGTGTCGGTAATCAACGAATTGGCCGAAGCGGTACCTCCAGCAAAGATTCTGAGATACGAAGATCTCTCTCCCGAGGATGTAGTTACATTGTTATGCTCCCAGATGGGCAAGGTAGCCACACTTCCCTTATTCCCGCTGTGAGTTCATGACTTAGTTTGATTTCTGATTTTCTGTTTCTTCTCGGCAGACGACCTATCTGGCGGCCAAGAACAAGGATCTCCTCCTGAGTCTTTTATCCGAGGGTGGCCAAGCTCAGAGGCTCCATAACCGACTTACTGAAATGGAGGCCGAGCTGGCCCGTAAAGAAGAAAACATAAAAAATATGGAGCTGGCTGCCGTTGAGGCCCATACCACAAATAAAGCTCCCAGGGCCGCCGCCTCTCAAGAGAGGAAAAATGCCGATGCTGCCAAGAAGGACTTGGAGGCTGCCCAGGCCGACAACAGGATCCTACAGGTGGAAGTGCGCAGCGTTGAGTCCAAGCTGAGGGCCAAAGATGAAGAGCTGGTACGGGCCCGGGACAAGCTTATGAGGAAGGAAGCTGAGTTGGAGGTCGAGAGGGACGCAATCAGACTTGAGGGGGTCGGGGACTACGCCGAGATCATCCCGATGATATTGCCCAACCTGGATATGAGGCCTATCCACGCGGCCAGCAGCTTCTGCGAAGGGGAAATTTCACAGGAGGAGTTTCAAAGATGGCTACCCCTTTCTCCCGAAGAGGTGATGGACCCCGACCCCATTTTGATCGCCCCAGCTCCTGATGAGGACCGACCTGAGGCTCATGCTCGTGAAGAGAACCGACCTGAGGCTCCTGCTCTGGCCCCTGAAGCTATAATTGTCGGGACCTCTCAGGCCGTCAACGTGGAAGCCACCGTCACTTCTCCCGAGGTCGAGCCAATCCATCCGCCGTCCGAGCCTGCCGAGGAAGAGCCAATTGCCCCTGCGCGGGCCGATCTGTAAGGGGTAACCCGAACGGGGCCTCGTGTAATTCTGAATAAATTTTATTCTCTCTGTAATAACTTTTCACAAGTATATTTATATATGTGTTTATTCCATTTCTTGTATTTCATACTTGCTCCGAATGCAATCACTCGCGGCCCGGCTGACCCGAGCCGGGAACATGATCTTGTGGTGGGACGAAACCCGCCTCCGAGATGAGGGAAATACTTGGCACTGGGGGGATGTTATGTCCTCAGTCCAAAAGACAGACTCAGTGGGACGTAACCCGACCCCGAGCTGAGAGAAATACTTGGCACTGGGGGAGATGTTACGTCCCAGTCCAAAAGACAGACTCGGTGGGACGTAACCCGACCCCGAACTGAGAGAAACAAAAGTGGCTTCGGCGGAACGAATCCAGCCCCGAGCCGAATAACCAAGTGGCCTCGGCGGAACGAATCCAGCCCCGAGCCGATTAATTCTTGGGACTTATTCGGAAGGGAAGTGAATCAACCTTTGAAGCCCTATCGATTTGTCATGGGCGTCCCCTTGCCAGACCCGCGAAAGACAAAAACAAAACTTTGAAAAATAAAATCAAAAAATGGGAGTGACTCGAAATGAAACATTTTGCAAGTGTAAAAAAAAGCACGGATACCTCAAAACAGCATTCTGTCCGAGGTCTCCAAAACACAATTTTGAATCTTTCAATTCAGCGTCCCGGCGAACCAGGATTTGGATCAAAGAGCGTTTAGGATGGTAAGGGCACATTCCTCTATACGTCAGGTCACTATGGAGCCTGCGTTTAGTTCGAGGGCTTCTTCTTACAACACTAGAGCAAGTATACGCCACGAGGGTGTAATCCTTCCTCGTGCTATGCTTCTCACGGATCCGAATAACCGAATAGGTAGGGATCAAAGAGTGTCCGAAACATTAAGGGCATGCTCTTCCTTATGCTCAGTAACACTGGAGCAAGCAAATGCCGCGAGGGCATAATCCCTCCTCGTGCTATGCTTCTCACGGATCCGAACGACCAAATAGGTATGGATCAAAGAGTGTCCGAAACATTAAGGGCATGCTTCTTCTTATGTTCGGTAACATTGGAGCAAGCAAACGCCACGAGGGCATAATCCCTCCTCGTGCTATGCTTCTCACGGATCCGAATGACCGAATAGGTAGGGATCAAAGAGTGTCCGAAACATTAAGGGCATGCTCCTCCTTATGCTCGGTAACACTGGAGCAAGCAAACGCCACAAGGGTATAATCCCTCCTCGTGCTATGCTTCTCACGGATCCGAACGACCGAATAGGTAGGGATCAAAGAGTGTCTGAAACATTAAGGGCATGCTCCTCCTTATGCTCGGTAACACTAGAGCAAGCAAACGCCACGAGGGAATAATCCCTCCTCGTGCTATGCTTCTCACGGATCCGTTGGTCAGACAAAACGTGTGGGAACACACTCCCTGCAGCCGTATTTCCCCAGCTGGCCAGACCGGCCATCTTACGAGGGCACTACCTCCCCGCGATTACCATCTCGAAATATCCCTTATGAATGCAAGTCATATGGTAGTTCTGCTCCAGCTTCGGGGGTTTGACTTTACTGCGAAAGGCTTCACGTGCTCCCTTATGCGCTTCATCCCTTGATGCAGTCCTGATCCTCAAAAATGACATGAGTTAGGTCGGAGTACTTCTGCCTGGGGTTTTTATGGTAGCACTTGTGATTGGTATGTTACGGGTTTGGTGCTTTTCCTGATCCCGGATCATCCCTTCGCGTCGAGTATGTCCCCGAAATACTGATATGACTTTTAAGTTTAATTTTAAAAAAGCGAGTGAAGATTTTCTTGACTGAAAAAAGAAAATTTTATTCATATTCGGGGACCTACTGCCCTTCCTACAACTCTCCGCTGGACATTTTGGGAGAGGTTTTATTTGATCTCCTAACCACTGTCGGGTTTTTTTAAAAAAGAAATAAAGAAAAAACCTATTGGAAGTACTTCCTCAACATCTCGGCGTTCCAAGGTTTTTTCAGCCGTGCGTCGTCCAACTGTTCGAAAGTATAGGCACCCAGCCTTACCACTTCCATAATTCTATAGGGCCCTTCCCACTTGGCACCCAGCAAACCTTCCTCCGGCCTTCGAGTGTTCAAGGTGACCCTTTGTAATACCAAGTCACCTGGAAGAAAAACACGGGTCCGAACTTTTTTGTTGTAGAAACAGGCCATTCTTTGTTGATAGATTACTGTCTTCATAGCCAATTTCTCCCTCTTTTCTTCGATCAGGTCGAGATGACTTTTGATGAGTTCTTCATTCTGTTCGTCCTTATAATGCCGGATTCGGTGGGTAGTCATTCCGATCTCTGCTGGAATAACCGCTTCGCATCCGTATGATAATGAAAACAGAGTTTCCCCTGTGGAATCCTTACAGGTCATCCGGTGTGCCTAAAACACCTCTGGTAAATCCTCGACCCATAAGCTCTTGCAGGCTCCGAGCCGAGCTTTAAGATTGGATTTGATGGTTTTGTTTGTCGCCTCTACTTGCCCGTTAGACTTGGGATGGGCAGGTGAGGCGAATCTTAAGGCGATCTGGAGGTCTTCACAGAGCTTCCTGAAACCTTTGCTATCTAACTGTTTTTCGTTATCGGTGATGACAGCCCGAGGAATTCCGAACCTGCAGATAATATTCTTTCTCAAAAACTCCATAGCTTTCTTCTCTGTGATTTTGGATAGGGGTTCGGCTTCCACCCATTTGGTGAAATAATCTATGGCAACAATGGCGTATTTCGCTTGCCCTCGCCCCTTCGGCATTGGTCCGATGATATCCAGCCCCCACTGGGCGAACGACCAAGGGCTGGACAGGGTGGTCAACTATTCTGCGGGCTGGTGGTGAATATTGGCATTCTTCTGGCATCCCTCACATTTCCGGGCTACCCTCACACCGTCCTGATGCATGGTCGGCCAGTAGAACCCTTGCCTTAAAGCTTTAAAGGTAATTGATTGTCCTCCAGCGTGACTCCCACAGATTCCCGCATGAATTTCCATGAGCACATAGTCAACCTCCTCTTCTGCTAAACATCTCAGAATGGGTACCGTATAGCCCCTTCGGTATAGCACCTCTTCGATCAGGGGGAACTTGGTGCTTTTGAATTTCAGTTTTCTGGCTTCCTTTTTATCTTCAGGTGTCTCCCCGGTCTCCAGATTTCTCCTGATTGGTTGCATCCATGAAGATTTGCTTTCCATATCCAATACTTCTACCTCGAGCTCTCCTACGTTTTTTTCTCGGAGGCAGATTAGAGGGACTATTCTAGGATTTTCCGACCTGATTGAAGATGCGAGCCGTGCTAAAGAGTCTGCCTCACAGTTGTTTTCCCGGCCGATTTGCTCAAAGCGTACATTCCCCATTTTCCCTACCAACCTTTTTACCTCAGCTAAATAGGCTATCATACTCGGCTCCCTGGCTTGGAATTCTCCCTTAAGCTGCTGAACAGCCAGCTGGGAGTCGCTTCTTACAACTACATCGTGGACGCCCATCACAGTACATAACCTTAAACCGGCTAAAATTGCCTCATACTCTGCCTCATTATTTGTGGCCTCGAAGGCGAATCTCAGGGCGAACATCACTTCTTCACCTTTACCATTTTTCAATACGATTTCGGCCCCATTACCTTGTGAGCTGGCAGATTCGTCTACTGACATCTCCCATTTATCTTCCCACACGGTCATAATTTGAGGTTCTGTGAATTCAACAACAAAGTCTGCTAGAGCCTGCCCTTTTACCGCTGCCATCGGGAGGTAAGAAATGTCATGTTCACTCAACTCTACCGACCACTTCATTAACCTGCCCGAGACCTCTGGTTTTTGCAAAATATGCCTCAAAGGATAATCGGTATAAACCCCAATAGGATGGGCCTGGAAGTAAGGTCGTAACTTCCGGGCCGCAGTGATTAACGACAAATCGACCAGCTCATGTGTTGGATATCTGGTCTCAACATCTAGTAAAGCTTTGCTAACATAATACACTGGCCTTTGAACCTTATCTACCTCTTGCACTAATATCGAACTTACTGCATGCTCCGAAACAGCTAAATATAAGTATAAGGTCTCACATTGGGATGGCTTTGCTAGAAATGGGGGTTGCGTCAGGTATTGTAACTGTAGGAAGGCCTCTTCGCATTCTGGCGTTCAGTTGACTTCCTTTTTTGCCTTCTTGACGACTTTGAAGAAGGGGTGGCACTTTTCGGTTGCTCGGGAAATAAATCGATTGAGCGCGGCCACCATACCGGTCAGGCTTTGCACTTCTTTTATCGTCCTGGGAGATTTTAAGTCCAGGACGGCTTGGATTTTCTGCGGATTTTCTTCTATGCCTCGGGAGCTTACCATATAGCCCAAGAACTTTCCCGAGGCCACTCCGAAAGCACACTTCTCCGGGTTGAGCTTTAAATTATGCTTCCTCAGTAATTCAAAGGTTTTCTTCAGATCGGCCACGTGACACCCTGGCTCCTTAGACATTGTTATCATATCATCAACATATACCAGCATCGATGTGCCGATGAGTGGCTTGAAAATCTTGTTCACCAGCCTCTGAAAGGTTGCCCCCTCATTTTTCAATCCGAAGGGCATTACTTTATAACAGTAAAGCCCCTTATCGGTAACAACGGTCGTCTTCTCCTCGTCCTCAGGATGCATCTTGACCTGATTATATCCCGAGAAGGCATCCATGAAGCTTAGCAGTCCCTGGCAGGCCGTTGAATCCACCAACTGATCTACGTTTGGTAGTGGGAAGCTGTCTTTCGGGAACGCTTTGTTAAGTCGGTGAAATCCACACACATCCTCCACTTTCCATTGGATTTCTTTACTAATACCACATTTGATACCCACTCCGGGTATTTCACTTCTCTGATGAAACCAACTTTCAACAGTTTTTCTACCTCGGCAGCCATTGCCCTGCACCGTTCCTGGTTAAAGGTTCTTCTTTTTTGCTTGACCGGTTTGTGTGATGGGCTTACTGCCAAACGATGATTGATGAACTTCAGATCAATCATGGGCATGTCGTCGTGCCCCCATGCAAAGATGTCCGGGTACTCATTCAGACACTTTAGCAGATCCTGCTTCAGGACCTCGTCTAAGTCTCATCCTATTTTTACATTCTTTCCAGGTCCGAAAAGTTCCATCACCTCTAATTCTTCGACTGCCCCTAGCCGGACAGCTTTCTTTGGCCGAGGACCCGTATCTTTACTTGCTTCTTCCTCGTCTTCGTTCCCTTATCTTTTCCGGGTACCTGCTTCAATGCAAAGGGTTTCCCTTGAGAGGATGGCGAAACAGCTCCGAGCCACCTTCTCGCTTCCGCACACAATTCCAATCACTTCCCGGTGGGGAATTTCAATTTTACGTAATAGCAAGATATTGCAGCCTTTGTCTTCATCATGAAAGGCCGACCAACAATGACTTGGTAACTGCTCATGTAATCCACCACTGTGAAATTTATCATAATCGTCCGAGTCCGGGGACGGGTTCCGATCGTCATTGCCAATTGTATCCTTCCCAATGGGACGACTGTTGAGCCCCCAAAGCCGTATAGGGGAGTCCCATCGTCGGTTAAAGTCACATACTCCACAACAAGGCCGTCCAAAGCCTCCTTGGAGATTATATCCACCGCACTCCCGGGATCCACTAGGATTCTGTCTACCTCAGAACTGCTGATTGTCGCTTTGATTATTAATGCATCATCGTGGGGGAAACTCACCCCTCGAGCATCCTCATCTGTGAACATTATTGGCACTGACCGACCACCTTGTATTTTCGAGGCCCGTTCTGTTTCTAACACTTCAACCCCTGAGCCCGACTATAGTTTTTTCTTAACCGGTTAGAGTCCCCGGCCAGTGTCTTCCCCCCTGCGATGATATTCACCTGTCGGCAATGTGCTCTCTGCCTGGCCGTCATAACTTCATGGTCAATATAATTATTCAAGTACCCATTCCGCGCCAGGTCTTCCATTTGCTCCCGCAAGTCTTTGCATCCATTCGTCGTATGTCCCCTCAAATTATGATGCATTCAATAGGATTTATTATTCCTCATGTCTGGCGGGAATATCCTGAGGTCAGGTTCTATCAAGAGACCTTTTCCCTGGATTTCCATGACGATTTGCCCCAGTGGTTTATTCAGAGGAATGTATGCCTCTTCCCCGGCCACATGGTTCACCTGGGTCGAGATTCTCTTTTCCTGGTCATCCCGAGGTACCGGCTTGAATTCCCTTCGCCTCGGGGGTGGTTTTTTGAACTCCCTGTCTGGCCTGCGAGGAGCTTCTACCCTCATCGTCCTCTCTCTGATAGCTGTCCCTCCGGGTAATTCTCTCATCATCTTCCAACAAAAAAAACTTCCGGGTTGTTTCCAGAGCGGTGGCATAATCCGGTGTACCCTGGATCCTCAGGTGAGTCCATAGCTTTCCGATCTTTAAGGCTCCTTTTAACCTCTCCAAGGCCTCGAGCGACTCATATCCTCCGACCTCGAGCACCATGCTATGGTACCGCTCAATGAAAGCCTTCAGGGGTTTATCGTCCCCCTGTTTCATGAGCCTCAATTCCCCAATTGTCTTCTTTGGGACGCAGACCCCCTTGAAGTGCCGAACAAATGACTTCATGAGTTGCGCGAAGCTTCCGATGCTCCCTGGGGCTAGACTTCTGAACCACAGAATGGCAGACCCCCCAAGGTTAAGGGGAATACTTTGCAAACGGCATCCCCTACTACTCATTAGACCTCTATCAACAGGAAAAAACTCTCAATATGGGATTTTGGATCAGTGTGGCCTTTGTAGGGCGTCATGGACGACATGTTGAATCGTCTTGGGAATTTTACCGACCTTATTTCTTCTGTGAAGGGAGATTCAACCTCGCCGTCCCGAGCATCTCCCGTGTCCGTTTTGAGGTTCGCTCCCCACTTGGCCATTTCTTTTCTTAACCAAGATTTTATACTGCCATCTGTGTTACCGTGCCGCCTCCTGCGGCCTTCTTTGCGTCTGTCACCCTAGGTGCGGTGTTCCTCATGGCTTGAGATTTCCCGTCCAGTTTCACCATCCTTCCTATCTCCCCTTTTGGTGTCGCAGGGGCCATCATAGGAAGAATCTGGCGACTGTCTCCCATATTCTTCTTCCCACGTATCCTCCGTTTGTAAATCTTTTTCTACCACTACGGACCTCATCCCGTAGGGACCCTTCCTCCTCGGTTCATCGTTATCACTCACATCTGCGACCCTTTTTCCTTCCGCTATTTCGCCTCTCCTTCGACTGGCCCCGGCTTCAAGCCTCTCATTATTCGTCTCTTCCATCCTCTCCAATCTGTTCATCATGGATTTCAACAGGATTTGATTTTCCTCCCTATCTTTCCTCATATTTTCCTCAATTTTCTCCATCCATTCTGCTGTTGAACTCCCCGATGACTGATGATTTCCACCTTCTGCCATCGTCTTACTACGCGAGCTGCTTTTTGTTGGAGTTCCCCACAGACGGCGCCAACTGTTGACGGCTGATTTTGGTCTCAGGGGCAATATGGATTTTTTACTCCCGAGACAATCCTCTTGCAACTGTGAATTTATTTTGTTTATGGGAAACCAAAAGCAAATTTGGCAAAAGATAGATAAATACACCAATCAACAAAGAGATTTAACATGGTTCGGCGGATCAGATCCAACCTACATCCACGGGTACAAAACGGATGATGTTTTATTACCGAAATAAGTTTCTCTGATCTGTTTTGTGTTTACAAGTCTAATTCTCTCTTGTTCTCTCCTCAACTCTCTATGCTCTCAATAATCTACCTACAAGCACGCTTTCCCCTCCTATTTATAATAGCAAAGAAACAGTTTTCCTTTTCCCATAAGAATTCCTAGTCGAAACTACATTCACTTCCTTTATCCTATTAGGACACTAACTTATCAACTTTACCCCATGAAAGTAGGATAACTTATCTTCTTATCCGTAAAAATAGGAGGTCTTATCTTCTGGAGCATATCTCGCAATATTCTCGGTCTTCATGAGGTCGGTCACAATGGTCTTTTGAACTGAGAATGCTGCTATCGATCTGATAATGCCCGACCATCCGGTTTGGAGTGGTCGGTTACCGATCATAAAGTGCTCGGCCCCTTATTGTTGGCTTTTAGTGGTCGGGTCGACATTAATGATCTTGACCAAGAAGGGAATTACCTTTTTACCCCTGCCGTACTGCTTAAATATCATAGGGCCTGAAAATACCATCAACAAAGTTTATTAGACATTCTAAGTTAGTCAGATGGATTCCTTTCACTAATTTCTTTTCTTGTTTGTTTAAAATCTGGAATATAATAGGAATTGATACCACCACAAAGTTGAAGCAACTGGGAATGAAATTCACTAATTTCTTTTCTTGTTTCTTTTTTGGGAACGAGTTCTATTTAAAAATTAGAGTTTTTCTTTATTATTATACATATGTAATATGCTATGCTTGCATTGAAATTTTATTTTGATTGAGAATATGTTATGCTTGCATCGGTACTTATTTTTATTTGGTTCAGAATATTTGTTTATTCTAAGGTGTGTTTTTAATTTATTGCTAAAGTTGGGATTGAGATTTGTTGTAACTATTGGTGTTGAATTCTAGTATTCCACTCTGAAGTAGTGTTTGCTGGAAAGTGCTATTTTTGAGTTCTGGTGTTGTAATTTTGTGTCACTGTTTAGCTAATTTAGGATTTCCAACAAGTCCATTTCCTCATATCATTTAATGGAGTTGAAACAAGAGAAAATTTTTATTTTCAAAGTAGTTTTTGAAATCACTACATTATACCTTCATTTCGATTACTGAGACATGGATGATCAAATATTTTATTGCCCTGCCCGTGTGAGTTTAATCTTGAGATGAATAATTATTTGTTTTGTAGTTACTGCTTTTCATGCATAATCTTGTTTCATGTTCAGAGTATTTTATTGCTATGCAAGAGCTTGTTCTGGATATGACGAGTAATGTGATTTTAAGTTTTATATGTTTTTGATTGCTTTGCCTTTATGAGCTTGCTCTGAGTAAAAAGTCAGTGACTTACCATGTTATGTACTGGGAAATTGGGAATTAGGATGTTGTAATTCGGATCTGTTATCAAATTCAGATCTGTTATCAAATTCAGATTCGTTATCAAATCAAACTTATCCGGATCGTTATCGAATTTGGATCTGTTATCAAATTCAGATCTGTTATCAAATTCAGATCCATTGTCAAATTCAGATCTAGTATCGAATTCATATCAATAATGAAATCAAACTTATCCGATCCGATCAGCATTCGAATCGGATCGAATGAATGCGATTCGATTCGATAGTAATCGGATCGGATCGGATCAGGTTTGATAAGGAAATCAAACCCGATTGGATCTAATATTTCAATACTTATCGAATCGAATCGGATTGGGATTCGGTTCGATCCGATCTGAATCGATAATGCATAGGGTTAAAACATGTAAAGTAATAATCATTGTCTTGATTTGACTTTTATTAATTGGTCAATGCTAAGGTACCCAATGGTATTAAATACCCTTGGGTACAAAACATGCAACTTTTAGTATTGGACATGCAACTTAAACCATTTAACCTGTAAACTGTACCAATAAATATGCAACTAATTTCATGTTTTGAAAAGTTTCATATTTATTGACAGAGTTTGCATGTTTAATGATTTTAGTTGCATGTTTGTTTATAAAAGTTGCATGTTTGTCATGTGTCACCTTTTTTTGTCAAGCATTTTATTTAATTGAAATTGAATAATTGAATAATTGTAATATATGGCTTACCAGGTAACGGCTGTCCAAACAGTAAATTGGTCACTGTTCGGGCAGCTCATGAACTGCCCAAATACTGTTGGGGCTGACCTGGGCAGCCCCGTGTGGTCTCGATTGGTCGGTTTAGTCGAAAATACGTTTTATGCTATTTTACGGAAAAATATTTTCGTAAAAATTTCGTAGTGTTTTTATTTTTAATTATGTCGTTATTTGATATCGAATAATATGTTTAAGTGAAATACGAATAAATTATAGATATAGGATATCGAATAATTTATTCGATAAATTTAAAAATTTTAAATTTATGACGAATCACGCTTCCGCAGCGATTTATCTCTACAATATGATGTTTAATCATAGAAGTTAATCTTAAGACTTATTTTTTACCATCATAAATCTGTTGCGACTTTCATTTGTTATGATGCAATTTGAAAATTTAAACTCATAACAAGTCGAACATGCTGGATCTGTTTCCAAATATTTAAGCCAAAATCTTTCTACATATATTACAAACAAAAGAACTTAATTAAGCTCTTACTTGATTGTGGAAAAAGGATGGGAAAAAGTTTTTGTGTTTGTTTTTTAAACTTTTTTCAAATAAGGTCCTTAGACATCATAAGTTGCAGTACCTAAACCAAACTTAATCATTAATTTAAAATCAAAAGATATTATTGGATTAGTTGACGAAAGAAGACGGGGGACCAAATGCATTTATTCTTAATATATATTACTATATACCCACAAATTACCATTTCAAATATTTCCCCGATCATAGCATCAGCTAAATATCTATTATATCTCTATATTTTGATTAAATAGTCAATTACATTCTTATATTTTATAAAATACCTAAACATTTCCCTCTTAGCCCTGACCATGGTTTGGTTCCGGAACTGAACCGTCGGTTTCGGAATCGAACCGCCGGTTCCAGAATCTACAGAAGGAAGAACCAAAACCGAACCATACAATATACGATTCGATTTCGGTTCTTCCTTACATTTCAATTCGGTACCGGTTTGGGGAACTAGTTCTTGCTAAAGATTTGACAAAATTTTGGATTTGAAAAAATTTATTTTATTGTATATATAATACATAATTACAACTCACTATATAACAATTGCAATTGAATTTGAATTTAATTCTTAATCGGTTACTCGCTATCGGCTGTTTCAGTTGTCGTTACTTGAGTTCCCTAGGTTAAGTCGAATAAATAATCATTACTCTCTCTCATATTTTCTTGGATCCTAGCTTAACTTTGGACCAATCATCACACTACAAGAAAAAAGGCTTTTACTGATACTAAATTAGTGTCAGTAAAGGGTTTTACTGACACTATATAAATGTGTCAGTGTTGCCGCAGCCAGAAATCACTGACACTAGTTTCTAGTGTCAGTGATTCTTAGTGTCAGTAAACGTTAATACTGTAGTATCAGAAAATTATTGACACTATGGTATCAGTAATCTCTCACACTATTTTAGTGTCAGTAAATTATTGACACTATATCATCAGTATTTAGTGATACTATAGTGTCAGTAAATTTTGTTACTGCAGTATCAGTATATCGCATATATTTGATTTTTAGTGTCAGTAATTATTGTTACTATAGTATCAATATCCGTCAATATCTTTTAAAATTTAAAAATCGTATTATTTCACAATTATATTTCTTATTTTGTAATTAAATTAATCATAAAATATATATATATATATATATATATATATATATATATATATATATATATACCAACTCAATGAAATAAAAAACTAAAAAATTACATTTATATAAAATTCGCAATATAATAGATTAATCGTATTAATCAATTCAACAGTATCACATGATGAATACAAAAACTCCATAGACAATCTTTAAATTAACATATATATATTTCAAAAACTACTCTTAAAGTCCCATCAAAATGTCATGCCCCCACCAAAATTCATGATACTTGTTGAGAAGCCTGCAACAATCCCCCAACAATATGATATCAGGCACAAAATCTGAAATTATAAACCAAATGTTAAGAATTAGATGGACTTCCAAAAAAAATCGATATCTTCATAAATAAAAACATTAAATACATCCAAATAAAAATACAAAATATAACCCTAATCTAATTTTTGTCACATAAAGCACTTATTATCACAATATATCCATTTTTTGTCCATTTTACGTACCTAACCTGTTCATAATATGTACCTTGTCGATGTAAGTTTATAAAATTTTCATAATTAGTTTCAAAGGTTTAAAGAAAACATACATTAGAGTAAAATAACGAAGAACATTGGCTTGAATACATTAGGTTAAAACAATGAGCAAACAGTTTATTATATCTTTAGTGCTTAGATTCATAAGTTGGTTTTTTTTTCAGTTTATAAGTTTGAATGCCATGTGGCCATGCACAATCCCAGTAACGTACTAGATAGAAACAAAAGGGAAACAATCACCCAAAAACCGGCATGCTAAGTCAAAGATAAGCCGAAGCATAACAATACATAACATTAAACTTCAACACATAAACTATCAAAATAGGCATCACACATAGGAAATCACTAAAGAACTGTACAAGCCCTTCAATTACCTCCATAAGATGCACTAACTTAATATAGAAAATCATAAAATTTTGTGTACCTTTCCACTTTGAGGACTGCCCGAGCACTTGGTGGTATTATAACTTTTTGAAGCGTGCTTTAAACAATGATCCTGTGAAACTTCTTTTGTTAGAAATCTACTTTTTACATTTTGATAATATTACCAACAGCTCTATATGTCAGTTCGAAATCTACATAAATTCTAGTAAAACCAGACATGAAACTCTGACCATCAAAATTTGGCCATGATGAGAAGCTCGCAAACCGTTATGCTGGATTTGGAAGAACAGAATACTTTGTAAATCAGTAAGGTTGTAAAATATTAAACATTAAACATTAAACAATCACCTTATCACAGCAAGTGAGCAGCTGAATTAGATTATAAACCCCACCAAAATTCTTGTCCAGAAAGCTCTGCAGATGGGTTATGCAATTAAGTAATATCAAACTCCCTATAACTTGTGAAAGAAAGTGTAGTCCCAGCAGCCTCCATGACTTTTTCGAAAAGTTTAGTCCCACCAAATGAACAATAAAGATAAATGCAAAGCCAATAAAAGATGAGCTCTAGTCAACAAAGTTGAGTAATATAAGGAAGAGAAAGCATACACAAATAAAAATAGAATTCCAAATGACAAATAATGGAGGTGAGACGTAACAGTCAACAGGTTATGCCAGCAGATCTACATTGCCAGTGACTAGCAATCAATGTCAAGAAAACCTACAAAAGCTAATGACCATAATCTGTGGATAAACATTTGTCAATCACTTCTATAGGAAAATTTATACCCCACATATAACTGGAACAAAATTCCTGAAAAATCACTGAAATTCAAGGAAAATTTCACTACAACAAAACTGGCTTTTAGTGGCGAAAATTTTCGCCACTAAAAGCTCAAATTTCGCCACTAAGAGTGCGACACTAAAGGTTTTAGTGGCGAAATCCAATTGAAAATAAGAAACTAGTTGACCAGTTTCTACAGGTTGTTTGCTCACTGAAACAGGAGCTTCAAGGAATTGACCACCTTTTGATGTAATTGCCTGCAGATATCCAAAAGAAGTTAAATATGCTCTCTTAGTTTGTTCTACTATCCTCCAAATTCAATCAATTTTATAAGCAAAACAAACTCTATCAAGCGAAAATCATATTGTCGAAAACAACAGAATTTATCATCAAATGTTACCAAGCCCTCCCCAGAAAAATCCACATCTTCAAAAGTAACATTATCTTGTAGCATATTGCTGAAAAGAGTAACATATAGCAACCTAAAAGCTCTCTTGATGTATCACCCTTCCAAACATCGATATCACTTTTATGCACAACATATCATTAAGTAAATAAATAAATCTATCAATCAATCAATCAAAAAATGATATAAGAACAAGCTATCACCTTTCAGAGACAATCAAGAAAACCAAAATTCCAAATAATATCTACTCAGCCTCTTAATTTGAGCTCAAAACAAACATCTTTTGATCCAAACGAAGTTCAACGGGAAAAGGCAAACCTGGCTGATCTTTATCGAAGTTTCAGCATTAACAGTTGACATGTCATTGTAACCTTTCCAGGACATATTTTCTCCAAAACACCACCTTTGTCAAAAACAACCTAATCAATCACCAAAAAACACCACATCCCTATTAAAACAATCACACATGAAACTAAAGCTCAATTAATGAAATCATCAAACACCACAATAAACACAAACCGAAAGTGCAGCTAGAGGATCAGCTAATATCCCAATAGTAATCTTGCATTTCTTAATAACTTCTGCTGGACTTCCTCCAACTGTAGCCCCATATGCTACAAGTTCATCACACTACATGTACGCAAATCTCCATTAAAAAATTTCAATCTTTTTTTACTTCATAACACCATAATGGAAAAATCTTGAACCCCAAAAATTCACAAGAATAAAATAAATACATAAAAGAAAGGTTACTCAAAACAATATCTTGGATAGAGTCATGTTCCATACAGTAACTTTGAATCCATTTCTCAACAAGTTCATAGAAATGGCCTTGCCCATTATTCCCAAACCCAGAAAACCCACTTCCATTTTCTTGTTTCTCAAAAATTTGCTCAAAAGCTTTTTCTTTCAGATCTCCTCCTCTCTCTCAGCAGCAGAGTTGCCTCAGCTTTAAGACAATATCGAATCAGTCACTGCAAGGATAGACATTTTAAGTGTAATCTTCCACTCCATAAGCAAAAAGTAAAGACTAAGGAAATATTCCAAACTGTACATACAAAGAAAAAAAGCATTGAAAGAACTTCCAGAGAAGCTACAGTAATAGCGCCCAAAAAAATGAAGCAGCAGCAGGAAAATCTAATAGTAATAAAAACAATAAGAAATTAAATCCATCAATTGATCAACAAAGGGGAAAACGTACACATTTCATAGAGCTCCAATGGAAATCGGTGCTCCTCTCTTGATGTTATCCACACTGCAATAAAATTGTCATCAATACCCAGTTGCAAATCTCTCAACAAAATCAAAAACTCAAATCCCTACTCAAAAAATCTAAGACAAATAAAAAAATCTAGGGTTTCGTTTTGATGAAGAAAAATGGAGGATTAGGTTTGGTGGTAGGGGAAGAAGCAGCTTTTTTTGGGTTAATAGAAAGCCCATATGAAACAAAAATAAGCATGGTTACTCACTTTGCCACTCGGATCCATCTTTTTTACTAGGATTTTGAAGAATTTAAGACAAATCCAGATTAAAAAACTGGGAAACAGAGGTGGATTTTGAACTAAATGGAAACTAATCACTCTAGCCAATGATATAAAATGAAGGTTTTGAAGCTTTCTTGGCTATGACTAAAATTGAAATGAACGAAAGGGAGGGATGATGAAGCTGTGAACGAAAGAGAGGGATGATGAAGCTGTGAAGTGCGAGCATTGAAGTGAAAATTAAAGGGAATTTTAGTTTGGTAAATGACGAGCCCACGAAAATAGGGGAAAATATTTACTGATACTCTAGTGTCAGTAATATATGCGAAAAACGTTACTTCCGCGAGGTGTTGGTTCGACTCCAGACGACTACGCGTTTTTTTTTTTTTTTTTATTTCTTACTGATACTATTGTAATAGTAATTACTGACACTAAAATCGCTGATACCATAGTGTCAGTAATTATTGATATTTAAGTGAAAAACACGGAAATAGGCCCATTTACACGTCGTTTCTGACACTTTTAGCCTAGTGTCACTAACCTTAGTGTCAGTAAAGGCCTTTTTTCTTGTAGTGTCAAGACATGTTTGAGCCTCCAATGATTCTGGACTCATGCTTGACCGAGTCTCATCCAATATACTCCCTCTGACTCTAAATGCTTATTCAACTGCAACTGTTGACACTAAGGATGCTAGAATATCCTCAACGATAAAAAATAATTATTACATTTAGAGTTTTTAATCAAAGAGCATGATGAATACTTGTACGAAATAATATTCTTCAAAAACAGTTTAACCATTCTATATATATTATGAGCAGTGTGTCTTTCATCAAAAATTCTAAATGCAATACTTTTATTTATTTATTGGTAAATTACATTCATCATCAATCCAATGACATGTGATGCCCATGTATGAGTGCACATTCCAATGATCACTCCAAATACAGCTACATATAGCAACACATCCAATAAAATTAGCAATTGGAACATGTTTTGTAGCAGGATTTAAAGCAATTTGACAATAATCTACAAAACATACTTTTTCACCAAAGCTAAATGACAGGTGTTCAACAGAGTAAATTTTACAAATTTGGCTAATTCTTCTCTATTATGTATACCCAGCTATTTGGGTTTGTGTCTGATCAATACCTGCTTTAGATGCTTGCTTATTTGTAATATGCTTCCATAGAGATTCATACCCACCGCTAAATGAATATTGTTTATTACAATAGTTGCATATAGTAAGAGTCTTGTAGATCATATTAGGGTCTCGTGTCTTCTTATAGTGTTTTTTTAAGATATCATATTTTTTTTGTCCATCAGTATCCACTGACACACTTTGATATTGACTTTCTTGGGAACAATCAATATTGGGAGGCAGTATTGACATGTAGAAATCATCAGTATCTTCATGATTTTGTTATGTTGGTAAGATAGAGCTCTTACGCTTATCAACGATATTTCTCATTGGTCTTGAAAATCCTCTACTTGACATTTATTTTACAACAAAGAAGTTTGAAATTGAAAAATAAAAAAGAGCTGAAATTGAATTTGAAATTAAAATTGAGAATCAGTTTGTAGGAGAATATGGAAAGATGAAATAGAATAAATTATTGAAAACTTGGAATGTGAAAAAATGAATTGAGATATGAAGTATTTATAAAATTTTAGTTATAAAAATTAAAAATAAAATATTTTGGCCTGAATTTGACCGTTGCAATTGCAACAGTTCTGCAGGAATCGAACCACGGTTCAGTCCGGTGGTTCGGTTCGTAGGTTCAGTTTTTGCGGTTTAGTTCGACAGTCCAGTTCCGCGGTTTGGTTCATTGGTTTGATTCTTGCGTTTGGGGTTCGGTTCGGTTCAACTATCAGTTTCGGTTCGGTTCAACCGTCGGTTTTGGTTCGGTTCGGAACCATAAAATTGTTGTGATGTTCGGTTCCGGCCTTGACCCAGTTCTGTTCTGGTTTGGTTCGTGGTTCAAAATCGATTCGCGGTTAGGCCTTCTCCCTCTCACTTAGGGTTGGCAAAAAATCCTGAATCCCGTTCGGGATCCTGTCTCGTTTGGTCACAGATTCGAGATGATTTTCATTCTGAATGAAAATTTCGGTCGGGATTTGGGAAGATATGTCGTCCTGGATAAAAAACCTGTCAGAGATTTAGAATAATTTTTTTTTTTTTTTTGGATCTGAAATCCCAAATTTTAGCCTAAAAATCCCAAATCCCAATAGGGATTCGGGATCCCGCATCATTTTATCTGAGATTTGAGATAATTTTTCGTCCCAATTCAAAATACATGTCGGGTAATCGAGATCAGAAGGGATGAGATTCGGTCGGGACAGGATGTCTGGATTGCCATCCCTCAACTCACTTAAATATCAACATAATCTTACAATTTTACCTTTATTCAATTTAGATAATTAACATTATTTATAAAAACATGTAAATAAAAAATGTGAATTATATGACTTTTAACCCAAAAAAAATCAAATTTGTTATATTCGTAATTATTAATTTTTATTTCTTCTATATTAATTTTTTTGTATGTTGATAAACAATCACCAGTAAATTATAATAAATTAAATTTGTGAACCTTAATAATAAAAAATATGTGAAGTATTTCTCTAATAAAATTAGAAAAATTTAAAAATGACATTAGTTTTCTAAATAAAAATTATTTTCTATTAATTTTCAATTATTTTCTCTCATATAAAATATATTTTACATGATTAACAATTACAATACTAATTTGAATAATAAAAATAAAATAATTTTATTTATCGTTAATCATTCTTAATTTAAATAATTTTGACTTTTTATTATAAAGGAAGTTTTTCTCATTTATTTTAGTTATCTAAATTTATAAAGGGTAAAATTATCAAATTGAGCAAATATTTTAGAAAGAATTATGTTTTGGGGTATTTTTCAAAATACAAAGATGAGATGTGAACTTGAAATAAAATATAGGGATGTAAAGAGCATCTACTCTCGTAAAATCTATATATTTGCATTTTTTTTTTGATAATCGGGATGTTCGGGGCAGTTTACGCGTATCTCAACTAATCCCTGGACCTGGACCCCGTGTCCTCAGAAGTTTCTCAACACAAATCAAAGTAAGTCGCTGATTTCTTACACCAGTGACATGACTCAAAGAAAACCTTGAAGCTGAGATGAAACAAATCACTTAAGTCAAAGACCTTTACCACTGAAAGAATCCATATTTGCATTTTATGTTATCAATTCATACTTTGTATTAAAAAAAAGTAGCATTTAATATTATAAGTGTAACGTTTTCTCGCGTTTTAATAACAATAACGATTAGTTTCAAAAAAATAAAAATAACAATAACAATAACGATTACAATTGATGTAATAACGAACCCCTGACCTACGTAAACATATTATTGTATTAGAGTCTTAGAGATAAAACAAAGTATTTATGAATAATGGACCATCTAACATTCACTCTGTATGCTTGTTGTTGATGTGATATTAAGCAAAACACAAACCACAAAATGTGATTTTCTTACAGGGAGAATTATGAAAGCTTCATTTCAACACAACTCACATGGTCATGGATCTGATCAACATCCCATGTGATTATTATTATTATTATTATTATTATTATTATTATTATTATTATTATTATTATTATTATTATTATTATCATCATCATGATTGTCAAACAAAGTCTTAAGTCTTCTGAAGTAGGTCCAATTTCATACAAATAACCCAGGTGCCAAGTTTTGATTGGCTGATGCTTTTTCTGCCATATAGAGGCTAAAAGTATGGCTATGGGGCTTTGGCCACAACCAATGTTCTTCTTTCTTGGATACTGAGAAAAAAAAGGGGGACAAAGGTTGCAGATTAACGCATGTAATTTTTTTTTTTTTTTTTTGTTTAATTTAACAACTTTATAGATGCAGAATCCAAGCTAGAAGTAGCTGCCCAAAAGTTAGGATCCTACGAATTAGTCTATTACTCTAATCCTTATAATATAGATTTTGATATTTCACATCTACTAATTGTTATATTATTGTTTCTTAACTTTTTTGAAGCAGATTTTTTAATTGAACTTCTAATTGTTGGATTCATATTTTCAACATCAATCCGTATCGTATTTTTGACATTTTCATGAATACGAATAATCATTTTTTTTTTATTACATATTTAATGAGAGCATCTCTTATCTTTTATATAAATATTTGATCTAATTTAGTTTGAATCGAAACTAACTGATGTTTAATGATGTGTATATTAGATAAAAATATGAGACTATATGATAGTGACACAGTTACAACGAGACTTGTAATTGACATTGGAAAATGTCACTATGTCACATCCCATTAAATCCGGAATGAGACCGGCAGGGATGACATAACCGCCACTAAGCCTCTGACATGCAAATGATTCCCTGTGATTATTTATGCACCATATTCCAATTCAAATGAGAGCATATTCTAAATCTCATCATCCATAACTAATTTACCCAAAGTAAAGAAAGTATTCAGAAAAAGGTCATAATACAAAACGTTTAATCCCAACAAGTGTCTAAGCTAGAAAACAAGCATCCACTCATAAAGCTAAGATACGGCCCAAGACTTTAGTGGTTGGGCTGAGCTCGAAGGATGATCATGTGTCGGATCTACAAAAGTGAGGATCAAGAAACATTAATCATAAAGACATTTACAATTTAAAATGGATATAAGGATGTCGCATGAATGTATGATACCTACTAACTATATTCTAATACAAATTCTAGCGAATGGTAAGTGTTGTGATTCATCGATCACTTTAGAGTGTATTTGAGGAAAAACCGAATTGTATTTCTATTACTACAAGAATAGATTACACAAGTTTACAACTAGAAACTTAACAAAAAACCTCACACACTCTCAAACTCTCTACTTGGAGCTTACACACACTTTGGGATGATAACAATGGTTTTCAGGGCTTCAATTTATAGTGCCCAAACCGCGTGAACAGTGCCACGCGGTTTGGCACTTGCTGCCAGCTTCACACTTCCAGCTTTCATCCTGTTGGCTTGCATGCTGACTTGCTGGCTTCCACTTGCTTTCAGGGGAAATATAAGCAAGCAGTGAGCTTGCTGTCTTCAACCTCAACAAATCTCCCCATCGGTGAAGATTTCCCAAAATCTGAGCCGACCATCAATCATCCAAAACGGATCCTCCAAAAGGATCCTCCCCTGACTGCATCTGTATGACTGCCTACGTACCATGAGTTGGGATCAAGCCAATCGTAGTTCTCTGTATCTGAAAGCAATCGTCATCTGATAGCTATCCCGGTTATGTCTCTGCACAACTCTAGCTTGTCCCGATCATCGTTGCTTTGTTGACATGTCGGCGGTGTCTCTGCACAGCACACTTCACTGCATCTCTGTACAGTATTCTCCTGCTATGTCTCTGCATAATACAATCCACTGTGTCTCTGCACAGTAATCTTCTGTTGTGTCTCTGCACAATTTTGCTGCCATGTTTCTTCACCCATTTGTTCCTCAGTGCCTTCTTGCCTTTGGGAAACTCTCTGGCTCCCCCACATCAGTAAGCAGAATATATTCGGATCCCGGATATCTGGTTGATGAAATCCTGCCTCGTTCAGATCTTCTTGTCTGAGGTCTACTGATTTCTGGAGGTCTGTCATCATCCATCTCTGTGAATGATCTTGCAGCTTCTAGTGGAGTGGGTTGCGGCTCCCCCTGCTCAACACTTTCTTCTGTAATCTCCGATGGAACAGGCTGTGTCTCCTCATGCTCAACATCTCTATCTGCCTCCTCTGGTTCTGCTTCTGGAATTTCCTCGTGCACCATATCTGTGGCCAATTGTGCTGGTGCTGGGTCTGGATTTCTGTTGGCACAGGTATTGGAAGACATTCTGGGCATTTCAATGTCTTCAATTGTCCGGTCTTCAAGAAACTCTACTTCCTGGCTTCTGATGACCATCTTCACCTTCGGATCCCACAGTCTGTATCCAAATTCTTCATCTCCATGGCCTAGGAATATACATGGAGTTTTCCTTGCATCGAGCTTCTCCCTGAGCTCATTGGATACATATACAACGGCTAAGCAACCGAATACTCTATGGTGAGTGTATGAGGGATTCTTACCAGACCACACTTTCTCCGGAATCTCCATGTTCAATGGTTTAGATGGTGATCTGTTGTTCAGGTAACAGGCAGCACAAACAGCTTCTCCCCAGAATGACTTTGGCAGCTTAGCCATACTGATCATTCCTCTGACTTTCTCCATAATGGTGCAGTTCATTCTCGTAGCGACACCATTATGTTGTGGTGTGTGTGTAACAGTTCTCTCATGTCGAATCCCGTGTCTCCAGCAGTAGGCTTGGAACTCTCTGGAACTGTACTTGCCTCCATCGTCTGTGCGAAGGCACTTCAGCTTCTTCCCTGTTTCATGCTCTACCATGGCGTGGAACAACTTGAACTGATATAGGACCTGATCATCCTTCTTGAGGAAATACACCCAGATTTTCTGAGAAGCATCATCAATGAAAGTCAAAAAATATTTGTTACCGCCCAATGAATCAAACTCCAAGGGACCACAAACATCAGAGTGCACCAGACTGAGCAACTCCGATCTTCTCTCTGAAGAGAAATCAAATGAGACTCTGCGTTGCTTACCAATTGAGTAGTGGTTGCAAGGACCTCGTGCAGCATCCTTGGAAAGCTCCTTCTTGTTCAAGGTAGATAACCCTCTCCCACTCATGTGTCCGAGTCTCCGGTTCCACAGATTTTGAGAAGCCTATTTTTTAGCTAGATTGAGGCTATCTGCACAAATATTCACATGAGTCTTGTATAGTGCGCCGCAAGCATGTCATCAGGCGACAATCATGACACCTTTCGTCATTCTCCATGTGCCATTTCTGAAGTTATTGTCATAGCCCCGTTTGTCAAGAGCTATCCCCGAAAGTACATTCAGCTGAAGTTATGGAATATGCAGGACATCCTTCAAGGTCAATGTACACCCGACATTTGTCCGCAACTGAATATCACCCATTCCTACTATCCCAGAGGAAATGATATTTCCCAACTTCACTGCTCCAAAGTCTCCCGCTTTGTAGGTTGTGAAGTAATCTCTGTGAGGAGTGACGTGGTAGTGTAGACATTGCATTTTTGCATGTGAAACCCGATGATGAGTCTCAGTTGGAGGCACTACCTTTTAAGTCGAGGAAGCCACGGGAAACGAACGTCGGAAGGGAGGAGTCAAGAATTGACTCATATTCGGATTAAGTTCGCTGGTGAAGCTTCGGGTTACTTGTTGGTTTTCCGTTTTAAAAAATTATTCCCGGCCCAAAACACTCACAAATCACCTAACCTCGGCCCAAAATCCCCGCAAGCCCACAGAAACTAAACCCACCAACCAAAGGCTCACACGCCCACAACAAGGCCCACACGCCCATTCACCCTAATACACACCAAATTAAATCAAATATTAAGTTAAATATTAATTAGATAATGTAATTAAATAAAATAATAATTAAATCATTTACCAAATTAAATAAAACATAAAATAAAATCATGCCTAATTTAAACAAATCAAATATGTTACATACTAAATAAAAAAGATGATATGCCTAATTAAAATCAATCATAACAAATTAAAAATATTGACTTCCTAATCTAACAAATTAAATGCCTAATCCTAACCAATCAATATATTGTATCCTAATCTAAACCAATTTGTCCCCCTCAATCTTTGACTTTCCTTACTCAACACAAAATCAAATCGCTTCCTTGTGAGACAAGGAGTAGCCCTAGCCATTCTCTATATAAACAACCCATAACCAAGACATGACTCCCCTAGCTCATACACATAATTCTCACGCAAGTCACAACACAAAAGCCCTAGCCACTCACGACAATAGCAACAAGAAGAACACAAACAATTCTCTTCATCTCCTCCAATCCATAACCGAAAATAGCAGCCCCCTAAACCTCCACACATCACCGAAAATCCCCCCATACAGCAGCCCTCCATCACCGAAAATATACCCCCAAACAGCAGCCCAAACACGCTCCAAACAGCCGCTAAAGTACCCCCAAACAGCAGCCCATTTCCCCCCAAAACAGCAGTAAAATCCTCTTAAAACAGTCCCTAAAATCCTTAAAACAGTAACATAAAAACTGCACTTATAATCCTTAAAATAATCACATAAAACTGCACTTAAAACCCACAAAAAACACTCAAAACAGTCCGTTGAAACGTCAAAACAGTGACCTGAACAGTGAGCAGAAAATATAGAGGAAACAACAGTAAAATGGAGGCCAAACAGCAAACAAAGCAGCAAAATAGTGAGCCAAGACGCTAAACCAGTGAACCGGAGAAATAGAGGAGCTTTACCCTTCCGATCTCCGTGAAACGCAAGTCCGAAAGTCGGTAAAAAAGGTTAGACCTGAGGGTATTTTTCACACTCGTTTTCCATTTTATTTTTATTTATTGAGTATTGTTCGCATGATTGTTATGTTAAAATGCATGTTGTGGCCCTTGAGTAGATAAATATGCATGTATTACGAAATATTGTATGTTGTGGCCTTGGAATAAGATGAAAGATGTGTCAACTCTCGCGGTATATCGGATGGAAACCCGGACATAAATTTCATAGCCGATTCCGAATGGACGGTAGTATGATCTGTACTTAGGATACAACTCCACGTACCGCTTGAGTAAACGACACCCTCTTTTGTTTTATGTTGCTTTGGTTTATTTATTTTTCGTCATTTGAATTCTGCATGTTACTTGTTTATGCATGATTCAATCGAGCGCATGGGCTTAGTAAGTGCGATGAAAGGTCCCCTATTTGGAGGGGTTAAAACCCTTTACCACGATGCTTTGCCGTGCCGGTTGATGTGTGTTCGGTTGAATGCAAGATATGTTCAATCGGGCATACTAAGTTTGATATTATTGTTTTTTTAATTCTTTGTATGCATGATGCAATCGAGTGCATGGGCTTAGTAAGTGCGATGAAAGGTCCCCTATTTGGAGGGGTTAAAATCCTTTACCACGAAATGCTTTACCGCGCCGGTTGATGTGTGTTCGGTTGAATGCAAGATATGTTCAATCGGACATACTAAATTTCATATAGTTATCTTTATCTTTGTACTCATTGTAACGAAAGGCGCATGGGCTTATTGTGTTGGATCAAAAGGTTCTCCATTCAGGGGAAGAAAAGCCTAAAAGGCTACCTTTACCACGATATTTTCCGTGTCTTTCATCTATTGATTGCATCGTCTATCCCCGTCTTGGCTCGACCTATTGTCATTGGTGTACCCATATTCTCAGCCCTTGCACTTTCCTTTATTCACGCAAAACACAGGTCTCCCTTAAAGCCCCCTAGCCTCAACACGCCCCCAAGCCTTCAACACAGCTCACGGCACCCACGCCACCCACGTAACAACACACTGCCTCACGCCAAATTGCTTTCACCGCTTCACACAAGCCACCTATCCCTTCATGATAAAACCCCCTTAAACCTACCACCTGTCTCCTTCAATTCACGCACAAACTCACGCACGTAGCACACTGCCCCCCACCGCCTAAAGAGCCCATAAACACGACACAAGCCTTCAACGCCCCTAGCTTCATCACAAACGCACACTTGCCCTACGTTGACAGTCCCCACGCACTTAAACAATTCACGTAATTCGCCTGCCATTAAACCGCTTACCACAAGCACAACTCCTCACGTCATTAGCCATAACCTAGCACTCTCGCCTAGCCACACTGCCAGTGCACACACTTACAACTCCTCACGTCATAAAGCCACCTTGCACTCACGCACACACTCACAAATCTCACATAAAGCCAACTATACCATTCATGCATGTATTATGAAATCCCATATTGCCATTCTTATCTTTGTACGCATCATGATGAAAAACATGTTTATTCCATTGGTTGCATCATTTACCTTAGTCTTGGCTTAACGTATTACAATTCATATATCCATGTCATGATAGCATTTGAGTACTATTTCTTATGGTATATCGGATGGAAACCCACACATAAATTCCGTAGCCGATTCCGAATGGACGGTAGTGCGGTCTGTACTTGGGATACAATTCCACGTACCACTTGAAAAAGTGCTCACATGTGTGCTTGTGTGGTTAGTGTGTGCTCGTGCTTTCGTGAATACAATATGCCAATGAAGTTGTATGTTCGTTGCTACTTTGATGTACTTTCAAGCATGCAATCTTAGATGTGAAATATATGTAAATTTAGGTGTAAGTTTATTTTTGTACATGTGAATTTAGAAGCATGGTACTCTTGGAAAGAAGTGTTACTTAAGCTTGATTAAATTATTACACAAATCCTTTCATTACAAGTGACATAAGTAAGGGACCATTCTGAACCCAACGGTTTGAGGTCTTCCCTTGCGAGGGGTGAGTGCGACCTTAAATCTCATTTTCCCGGTTCACACCGGGTGGCGACTCCATTATTCTCTGGTTTAGTCCCCCGTGGGCTACTCCGTACTCCCAACTAGGTCGCGAGCCTAGGACAGCATGCGTTGCCCAGTTTCTGTGTCCCACAAGTAGGATGCTGCAATATCTACCACCCACTCAATATCTTGGGTTACGTTGTGAAGGCATGTCTCTTCCTGTATGGAGTATATTGCTACATCTGCTTGGACAACGACCAGTGTCTCTCCTTCGTCATTCTTCGGCTGGTGATTGCCTTGTCCCTGCTCTCGTTGCAGTTTTCGGCAATTCTTCTTTAAGTGGCCTACAATGCCACAATGGTAGCACTTATAGGTAGGCTTCCTTCCATCTGAGGATCTACCCCTAGTTGTGCTTCTGACTCTCTCCCCGTCCCTTCCTTGATGTCTTCCTCGAGTCTCTGTGTCGAAGGCTTCTGTCTGTTCTGAGCCAATATCTTTTCTCCTGGACTCCTCATTCGACATGGCATCTTTTACCATAGACATGGTAACTTTACCTCATGGAGCGGAATTGCTAAGAGTAACCACCAATGTCTCCCAACTATTAGGAATGGAACTGAGTAGTAAGATGGCTTGTACTTCATATCCCAGCTGCATGTCTACTGCAGACAACTAGTTCACCAGGCTCTGAAACTCGTTGGTGTGTTCCGCAACGAAAGTTCCACTCCGTAGCTTCAGGTTCACCAAACGCCTCATTAACAGAGCTTTATTCCGAGCTGTCTTGGACTGGAACATGTCTTCCAGCTTTATCCACATCCCGTAAGCATCTGAATCCTGTGCTACGTGGTGGAAGACACTCTGACCGATCCACTACCTAATCTGACCCAAAGTTCTGTTGTTGAGTTTATTCCAGTCATACTCCTTAACAGACTCTGGTTTCACTCCCTTCAACTCGATGACATCAAACAGATCTTTGCAATGTAAAAAATCTATCATCCGAGGTCTCCAGAGGGAGTAATTAGTTGCAGCCAGTTTAATCATTGCACTAGAAGACGAATCTCCAATTTCCATTTTAAGTTTTAAAGTTTAAAATGTAAATACAATAAAATTGGGGCTGAGTTTCACAAATCCGAGGTCACCGTTGCGTCTAGAACAGTCGAAAATGGTGGAATAGACACTTCAGTTGTATAAATCCGACACATGGGTTGATTTGTAAATTCCTAAAAGTTCTGGGGCAAAACTATAAATTTCAAAACTTCAGGGGGCTAAATGAAATTTACCAGGCTGCTGATGTGGCACTGCTGACGTGGCAAGTGGGACTGGTTTTGCTGATGTGGCAGACACGTGGCGGCTGACATGGCGCTGACGTGGCGTCTGACGTGGCTGCTGACTGTACACTGACGAGGCGCTGACTGTGCACTGACGTGGCGCTGACTGTGCACTGACGTGGCGGCCATGTAATCGTCTTCAACCTCTGAATGTGCGTGTGGCGCGTGGCGCGACTGGCGGTGCGTGAAGATCTCTCTACCTGACTCGTGCGGTGCGTGCGGGCTCCCTGGACCTCCGTTTGATCACCGGAAAATACCACCGTGCTCGTCTCGACGTGAACTAGCTGATGGTATGCTCAAAGTTCATTTTTGAAAACTTTTTCGGAACCTGAATTTTCCGAACCGAGCTCCGTTCTTCAGTTTTTCGACTCCAATGAAGAACCAAAGCTACTGATACCACTTATTGTGATTCACCGATCACTTTAGAGTGTATTTGAGGAAAAACCGAATTGTATTTCTATTACTACAAGAATAGATTACACAAGTTTACAACTAGAAACTTAACAAAAAACCTCACACACTCTCAAGCTCTCTACTTGGAGCTTACACACACTTTGGGATGATAACAATGGTTTTCAGGGCTTCAATTTATAGTGCCCAAACCGCGTGAACAGTGCCACGCGGTTTGGCACTTGCTGCCAGCTTCACACTTCCAGCTTTCATCCTGTTGGCTTGCATGCTGACTTGTTGGCTTCCACTTACTTTCGGTGGAAATATAAGCAATTAGTGAGCTTGCTGTCTTTAACCTCAACAGTAAGTTATTGTGAATCACGAGGGCTATGGTTATAATACTAAGTTTTAAGTTCAACTCTTAGTTTCAAAGAACACCTAAATTACATTCTAATGTTTATATTCTAGTAACAACTTACATTACTCAAAACATCAAAACACCTAAGCTTACATCCTTCTTTAATCACCATTCAATCTATACCAACAACATTTCTCAACACAACAACACACTTTCCCTCCCTAGCCACCATTTTACCATAGCTCTATATTTATAAACAACACCAACTAATCCATCACATAACCAACATTAAACAATATTATCATTAAATATATTGTTAATAGCTTACCACATCACCCACAACTTCAAAAAACACCATAAACTAATATACATCGCTCGGCCAAGGCATCATCCATACACAAAGATACACAATTTTCTCACACACATCTCACATCCATAATCTTCTTCAAGTCATTTCCTAACTCACTTCTTCATTAACAACACACACAGTAGCACCACAAACCAAAACTCCAACCAGTTTTCGGCTAGCTCTAAGTTAGGGCTTCAAAATTTTTCCAACATCACACAAGCACAATCTTCCACCCACATTAACTATAATTATCACAACCAAACACAAGCACCAAACAGTCTAAAAACCAGTCCCTGCTTTCGGCCAAAGGGAAAAAAATTTCATATTTTTTAAGTTCCCTACATTGAGCTTAAATGCATGCTAATAGGCTCACAAATAGACAAACATTTAAAACCAATGCTTGTGTAAAAATCATGCATTATCTACTCTAAATCCCTAATTTTTGAAATTGGGGGATAAAAAAATAAACTTCAAATTCTCCAAAATAGACAAGAGAATGAAAAGAAACTTACTAGGTAGTGTTTCTCCTTGAAGAAATGGAAAAAAAAATTGATGAAGTAAGCTAGGATGAGAATAAATGGAAACAAAGTTTATAGAGGGGAAAATCGTGGATTTTTTAAGAGTAATGAGTAGTGTTTCATATTTATACTAGAGGCAGATTTTTCATTAATAAATTATTATTTCTTTTGTGTCACATGTCAAAAACGTCACTATTCTCACATTATGCGGAAATGGTCTAGCAAATGGCCATTTTTGGTATTCCTTGGACCTGAATTTGTAAAAATATTCAATATGAAAGTTGTATATCTACGTCTAAAATTTCCGACGGTACCAAGATCGCTGAAAATGAACATTGGTAACTCAAGTTATGGTTGAAATACCGAAAGCTGCCTGGATCACGATAAAATTTAAATGTACTGCGAAACTAAATAATTTCCACTTCGATTTTCCAAAATAATTTATATGAATAACAACATGCTATTGATGCATATTTGAATACTTAAAGATTTCATGAAAAGCATGAATAAATTTTGTAATTGTACCGCGATACCCTAGGTGTTACACACTATTTGTGGTATATTCTCAAATAAAATTACCAGTTAATTTATCCATATTAAAAAATATTTTAAAAGTCAATTTCATCCGTCGACACGATTCTGCTGGATTTTTCCCAATAGAATTGGTATCAGAGCAGGTCTGATCCAGCATTCATAACAGATTTCATGTAATAATATATGATATTAGAATCCAAATTAATGTTTACATATGCATTTAATCTAGATATTTCTTGAATTTTGGTTCCGCCTCAACGGGAAACATAACGAAGTTTTAAGTGTTAAATTGAGTTATGTTTTCCTTGATAGAACTAATTTATTAAGAAATTGTAATAGATTAAATATCTACATTTGATGTAGATTTCAAGCCTTAACATCACTTTAGGAAAATCTCCATTGATAAGGCTTAATAGTAACTTTTGTGAGGAAACATTTGTTTCTAGGTCCGCCATGTCAATACGAATACAAGTAAGTTCTTGATGCTCTGCCTGCAACGTGCCAAAACTGTGTAAGTATGGCTAATGGTAATTTGATTGCGACCGTAGAGCTTATACGATAAAATATAAATTCAAGTGAAAGTGGAAACCTTGAACTTACTAAAGTTGTCAAAACTACATCAGTATCTTAAATTTATCATTGATAAGTTTAGTTTTGAATACACTTCATTATTAATATGCCAAAGCTGTGAGAATGAGACACAATTCAAGACCAAAAATAGAAGTAATAGTGATTGTGATTGATAATGGGTTGTCTACTTGTAAATATACGTAGGCGAGAACGTGTCAAAGTTTTTAGCTGAAATATATTCATGGAACTCAATTTAATTATTGAATTTCCATTTTTGTTGGTGATTATGGTACTACGTAAAGTAGTGACAGACACTACTAGGTTAAAAATCCATGACATGGACAATGACTAATATTATGAAAATTGAACATTAATGTCCCTCTTATTATATTGTGTAGATAAAATTAATACTTCTAATCAACTGTGTTGGGTCTAATTTTGGTTGGTAAATTCCGTAACCAAATATGTCCAATTGAGTTGTAATGGGTCTTGAAGAATTACTTATTTTGGATACGTTTTAAAGATTTTTTGGAGACTTGGAAACCCTACCTATATAAAGAAAGCCTTAGTCACTTTACCCACGATTGGAACACCTTTGTTTCCACATCGTTATTCTTTGATAGAACTTTGTTTAACCTCATTTATATTTATTTCCATCTTCTTTAACAGTTCACCATTGAAGACTCCATTGATCCCATGTTTTCTTTGTTATTGGTAAATAGCTATCTTTCGTAACCATCATAAAACAAAACCTTACCAAACCCTAACCTTCAGAGTTATGAGCTGGAGATTGGTCGTCAGAGTTCCGGCAAGAGCGAGTTTGCTATTAGATTTACTACAAGAGACTTCATAAGTTCTAAAAAATGCTTCTTGGTGCGGGATCAAAGAGTTTCCTTGGGTTATTACGGTTGAGGTAATTGAGTCAATAAAAGTTTTGCTATAGGTCTTTTAACCATCACTATAAGTTTCTTTTCATAGTGAATTTGGGTGGTAATCTATACCCAAAGTGGTTTTTCTCTGCAAAGAGTTTTCCACTTTATAAACAAATATGGTATTATTTGTTTACTTTTCAGCACTTTATTTATTACTTAGATTAAAAGTGCGATTTTTTATTAGACTTAAGGGTGTATGTTATTAGGCATAGAAATATTAATTTAGGACTTGTCTTAGTTAGTGTAGTTATATTATAATTTTCGTTGTTTACCCTTAGGTGTACAAGGGTCAGAACCTCATTCGTCATTTTCAATTAGTATCAGAGTCTGATTTCGGTCATTGATACTTAACTATGGATAGAAGTCAACCCATAAATTGTCCCATATTTTTTGATAGGACGAATTACCCTCATTGGAAGGTTCGCATGAGAGCATTCCTCAAATCCCTGGATGAAAGAGTTTGAATGTCTGTTGAATATGAGTGGAAAGAACCTATGGTCACCCTAAACGAGGTTTCTACTCCCAACGATAAACTCAAATTGACTAAAGAGGAGTTTGATAGTAGTAACAGGAGTATTAAAGTCATTAATGCTATATATGCTGCCATTTGCTCCTCAGATCTTATGAGAGTCTCCATGTGTGAAATTACAAAGGATGCTTGGGACATCCTTGTAACTGTTCATGAGGGCACATTAATTGTAAAGAACAACAAACTTCAAGAATTTGTTACTAGGTTTAAAGTTGCTCATCTGAAGGAGGTTGAAACCTTTGGCGAGTTCTATGCTGAAATTAATGACATTGTTAATTCTAGTTTCAACCTAGGTGAGACTATTCCAATAAACCGAATTGTTAGGAAAATCCTTAGGTCCCTACATGAGATATTCTTGCCTAAGATCACTGCCACAGAAGAGAGTAACGATTTACATAATATGAAACTAGAGGACCTTGTAGGTAACCTTCAGGTTTATGAGAGAAAACTTCATGGGTTTAGAAGATCTAAGAACATTGCCATGAAAATGGAGAAAGTACAAGCTAAGGATTATATTGATTATGATATATCCATGTTTGTTAAGAAGTTCTATGAATTTTTCAACTCCAAGAAAAATGGTAAATGGATAGATATGAATATAATTGAAAAACCCAGAGAGAGTTTTAGGAAGCATAGGTTCAATAACCATGAGACTAAGAATGACAGTGATGATGATAAGAAGTCCCAATGAGTCAGATTTCATGAGTGTGAGGGCTTTGAACACATAAGATCTAAGTGCCATACTTATCTAAAGTCAACAGACAAGAGATTCAAAGATGTCTCTTATAGTGATGATGAATCAAAATATGATTATACTTCTGACGACTCATCTAAGGAGAAATGCAATTACATTGCATTTTCTTCCAGTGATGGAAGTAAGAAAGAATAAGCTGGTAGTGATACAGATACCCATTTAAAGTCATCTTCCCATTTAGATGCTCTGATACCAATTGTTGGACAGTTATGGCCCATAACATCACTATTTGTACAGATCATGGTGTTGTTGTACAAATTAACTATGTGACAAAGGAAATTGCTCTTCTATCATTTGTAATTAGATTACCAAGATGTATAAATGATAGAAGGTCCATATGATTAGTTCCAGATTGAGATGATATTAGACAGTATCAATCCATAAAGGTTTAATCATTAAATATCCATAGTCGTAGTATTATCGAGATTGGACATCGATAATGCGGAATAGACTAGTATTGCACTTGTGCGCGTTGTGGGAGCATAACAACATAGTTCTCATATATTTGGGTATAGGATACTCATGCAAGTGTAGTAAGAGGTTGTGTTTTAGCGATGGTATAGAAAACAGCTTCGCTCTGGATAGACCCCTCAGAATTCCATTGGTAGTATGACTATGTATCTATGGAAGTCCGAATCAGGGTAGGTGTATTTGGTCTTAACCTGAGACTTGCACCGCTAATACTTGCGACAATCAATATACTTTGGTTTTGGTCATCCAGGGCTTTAACAGGTTCTGTGTACGCCTCTTCTGGGTATATTGAGAATCATAGTGTATTGGGTGTGATGTCGAGATGGAAGTATCACTCCAGTCATAGTGGAGATGATGATCACATAGGATACGGAACTGGTTCTCTTATGTACTGCAGTCATCGGGATAATATGACTAGGTCATAATTATCCGATTATAGAGACTAGTTACCAGAGATCCGATATGTACTTCGTACGGGGCAGACACAATTCCAGCCCCAGGCCTAGCACGTGACATCCGATGCTAGATCGAAATACGAAATACTACGTATACTACGCCTGATATAGATCACATATTCCAGTAAGAATATTTCTGGAGAATTGGGTAGGCTTGGCGCTTTGCTAGAAGCCAACCATGTCTTGTAAATCGGTAAAAATGTAGTACTAGGTACGTACGTGTTCGGATAGTCTGACGACCGGATTTACTGCCAACATATCCGGGGATCTCCTGGGTCGCTTCCTGAAGATTCACCGATGACGTATGACTCGCACTTTATTAATCTGGGATTAATTAGATGAGAGAGAAAATTAATCTGGGATTAATTACAGAGATATTTTATCTGGGATAAAATATTAATTACAGAGAGAGAACGATTAATTTGGAATTAATCGATAAAATAATATATTCGATATATTATACGAAATTGGATTTCGACGCGGAATTAAATTTAGAATTTAATTCGGGCGAACGAGTTAATTTAGAATTAATTCGTTAGCGACATGAATAGTGATTTTGCTAGGCATAATTATTTAATTACGTCGCAACGGAAAATTCGTTAATTTGGATTTAGCGAACCCGAGCCCAGGAGTGTTTGCGGGCGCACTCGCATTTCGAATTCAAGTGCGGCCCACAAGTCACATCAAACGTCAAATCACTAGTAATATCAAGCGTCAAATCACTTGTCACTTTGAGTGATGTGATGTCTAGTCACTTTTGATGTGAATAGTTGATGGAAGTGGTTGTAGCTTTAATTGGCTTCACTTTTTGAAAGCAAATTTGGTATATCTTTATTTGATTTTTGGAAATTCAAATAAGTGTATTAGATACACAAAACAAAATAAACCAACACTCTCTCTCTCCATTCACTCTCCTCTTTCTCTCGGCTTAGGCCATTTTTCTTCTCTTTTTACTGCATAAACCGTGAGCAAGGAGAAGGAAGTAGGTGATTTTTGTGGCAAAAATTACCAAGTGCTAACACACATTCGGGGTCTTGCGAAGGTGATAGGGAAACCAACTTGTGAGCTTGGAATCACAACACAAAGCTTGGAGCTTGGAGGAGGACATGACCGAAAATTTGGAGGCCAAATTTCTGCAAAAGCCGTGAGCTTCAATGGGCATAAGAAGAGCTTGTGTTCGTTGCATCGCAAAACCGATCATTGTAAGTATTCCACAACCTCTTTGAGTATTCGCACATGAGTTTTATTGCTTGATTTGATCCTTGGGACCTAATAGAAACCCAAAAATGGTATCTTGAGCCCAATTGAGCATGTAAATGATTTAGGGTTAAAATTTGGTAAATTCAATTTGAGCATGATTTGATGAAATTGTTTGATTGAGTATGCTTGAATGATGTTTAATTGAAGTTGGATTTGATCAATTTCATGAAAAGTTGATTGGATCAATTTTTGCCCAAATTTTAGGCTTGCCCGAAAATGGAAGAACCCTAGAAGTCATGGTATTTTTTGATTTTAATCATTGGATGAGTTGAAATCAATTGGGTAATGTTGATTTGAGATTTAATTGGATTGAATTTTGAATTGGACAAATAAATCCCAAAATGCCGAGACTATATGCATGGAAAATGATTGATTTTTTTTGATTCAAATGTGTTGGACATATGTTGATGATAATGAGAATAATTAATTGTACAAATTTATGCTTTGGAAATGTTAATTTGGGTAATTAATTATGGCATACACTTTAGGTTAATTAAGTTATGAAATTTGGAATTTGATAATTTAATTAATTGGGCCTATTTTGGAAATTGGGCTTGAAAAGTTGTAATTGAGCTTAATAGGCTTGGTTGTACCAAGATTGGTTTAGGCTAAATTGGTTGGATCCAATTGGGCCCAAAACTATTTCCATAAAGTCCAATTATGACTTAAATGGACCTTTAATTTTAATTGGGCCTAATGGGCCTAAATTGGTTTCTTGGCAAATAAGGGTGATTCCTTAAATGGGCTTTGGTATTCGGGTTTGACCCATATTGACCAAAAGTCCATGCCTTAGAAATTAATTAAAAGCCCATTGGACTTTAAATTAAATTAACATTGGATGTTAATCGGGCTTTGAGACCCGTAACGATTAGATTTAGAATCTAAGTCGTAAAGGTACATTAAAAAGTGTAATATTTAATTTGGAATTAAATACATGAGTTAGTATTAAATACAAATTAAATTGGATTTAATGTTGTAGTTTAATATAATTCATGAATTCATACTTTGACTACTTATTCGCAAAACGAGTTTGACTCGCGTAAAATCAAATCATTGTTTGAACATTGGATGGTCATTAATATTCAGATTAATTAATTGGATTAGATTGATTGATAACATGCTTGTGTGAATACATGGTTGCGATGTATGAATAATGTATATCGGATGGATATTAGAAGGGTGGGGCAATTTTGGAAATTATTGTAATAAATTTAGAATTTATTAATTGGACCTGCGAGTCCAGCCTATTACCTCCTTACTCTGTGTATTTCTCTTCTCACCTATTCCCCTCAATGTAAATGTGGTTTCTTTAGAAGTGTTATGTAATCGGGTAGAAGTAATACTTGTGCTAGCGGAAGAGAGGAAAGTGAGAGATTTGTTCTAGGAACAATGTTTAAGTATCCATTCGCATATCATTATTATATTTATTTACGCGCCTTATTATGTGTTTAGAATGCATGTTTAAGGGTATATGATGATGAGACCAACAAAGATAATTAATTGGTTGCCAATTACGCGAAAAAAACCCTCAACATCATATTAAGCGTTTTTCCTTCCATTGAGTGATTCTTACTTAAGATCCAAGACTGGCACTAGTTTGTTGGCCAAAGTCAAGACCTTTGTCCGTCGAGGATGTGTTTGAATCATGAAAGCTTTGTTCCATATTGGTGTATTGTCCAAGTTGTGATTTGTTGGCCAAAGTCAAGATCACTTCTTGTCCATCGACATTGATTACGAAGCTTTCCAAGGTCAATGGGTTCCGCTTAACTGGGATCAATAAGTTTGTTGTGCCAAAGCCAAGGCTTAGTTGATTTAGAGGAAAAAGGTTAGGCAATATATTGGATATATTGGCATATATAAGATATATGTTTCGGACTTGGATGTCCACCTACTGGATCTAGGAATTGGATGGGATCCAATTGATCTTAGAGATCTACCTAGTTAATTATCATACAGTTTGTTGGTCAAAGTAAAGATTGTGTGTTATTTAACGGGATCCTAGCCCACTAGGAAATAAGGTTTACCGAGTACTCAACAGAGGGTTAGAGGCTCGCCAAAAAATAGTGGGAGGCAAGTATTAAATTTGCAATATTCGTTTAGTTACTTGCCATATACGCTCATTTCAAATATTTCGTCAATACATGATTATTTATTAGTTGGACTAATATTTAATCGTTGTTTTAAAATAAACAGTTGGACTGTATTCAAACTAATTTCAATTAATAGTTGATTTTATAATTTGATTATAGTAATCAATATAATTGAATTTAATCAATTAAATTATAGTTGATTATATAGTTGGACTATAGTAATCATTATAATGAATAGTACCTGAAATCGTTGATTAAATAGTTGGACTATTAGAATCAAGATAATTGAAAGATTAGTGTTTAAAACATAATCCTAGGTGAAAATGTATTTAAAGGACTTTAATTTTCAAATTGGGAATAATGAATCAGGATAGTCCTGAAAACTAAGAAGTTACTTTATTTAATAAAATAACATCTTAGGCCTAAACCTGGAGTTAAGCAAATAATAGAACATGATATTTGGAATATTCATGTGATGATAACTTTAGTGCTTAATCCGTTATGCTTGCAGTATAGACTCCTTAATTTCTTAGTCAGAACTAAGGATTAGATCCTTATAGTATGATATTGAAATTGAAGGATCTTCATAAATCTATTCTTAGATCTTAGATGTACTAAATTGCAATAGTAAACTCTTGGAGAGTTAATGGCTATTCTCAAGGAGACAAAGCCAAAGTTTGCAATAGGGCAAGAAGCGCAAGGCGCATCTTACTTCGACATTCTAGATGGCCAAGGCTTGGCCAAAGGCTTCTGGAATATGGAAAAGGGCAAAGGAAAATTCATTATAATCTTCTGGGAAGACAAAAGACATATCCCAAAATGTCTGCCTAAATTGTGGCAAACGGAGACACGGAAGCGTGACTGCCGTATGAACAAGGCAGATATTTTGATGATTACAATATATATAATAATAGGTGTATATCACTTGATCAATTTGATTAATCAAGTAGTTAGATAAAAATGATATGATTACACCTAATATTTATATTTAGAAAAATCAGATTAAGCCCACCAGAAAGTTGATTAAAATTTTATTAATTAAAAATTAAAAGCTTGATTATAAAGACAAGCTTGAGTATTTTTGATTAAGTAAAAATTTAACCTAAAGATTTGTGAGAGAAGCTTTGGAAGGTCTCTACAATTTTCAACAAAGAGAATAAGATTAGATCTTTGCTAAATAAGATTGATATTCTTTAATAAGTGGACATGAAACATAAAATTGGATTTTTGAACTCTAGTTGAAAGCTTAGAGCTATAACTACATTATAAAATCACTTGACCACCTTTAAGTGACATATAATTATTCATGGGTTAGTTCTTTGTATGGGATTCTTGTTTGATTTGTATTTTAGATTCAAAGTTATGCATATATGTATTTTGAATACATTTATGTTTTGTAAAATATTTGATATTTTTGATAAATATGGTTTTGTTTTATAAAATGTGTTGATGTTGATTTTAATGTTAAAATTAGATTTTGGGTGTTTGAGAAAGTTGGAAGTGATCTGGGTTAAAAATAAGTAGAAATTGCTCTTTGGAAATAATTTATGTAGGTACGCGACACGACACACAGAGAGCCGGTGCTCTCGCACTTGCGAGTCGCAACGCGCGATAACTACACGTGGCAGAGCCCAAGTAGAGTCATAGTGTAACATCCCCAGTATGGGAATGTTATCGGCAAGCAACAGATCCCACTGTCTCCTAAGCCTCTAACTCATGCACTAGAACACTTACTTTTATCTTAATGTTATTGTGGGACACAGAAACTGGGCGACGCATGCTGTCCCAGGTTCGCGGCCCGGTTGGGAGTACGAAGTAGCCACGGGGGACTAAATCAGAGAATAATGGAGTCGCCACCTGGTGTGAACCGAGAAAATGAGATTTAAGGCCGCACTCACCCCTCGCAAGGGAAGACCTCAAACCGTTGGGTTCAGAATGGTCCCTTACTTATGTCACTTGTAATGAAAGGATTTGTGTAACAATTTAATCAAGCTTAAGTAACACTTATTTCCAAGAGTATCATGCTTCTAAGTTCATATACGCGAAAATAAAACTTACACCTAAATTTGCATATATCTTACATTTAAGATTGCATGCTTGAAAGTAAATCAAAGTAGCAACGAACATACAACTTCATTGGTATATTGTATTCATGGAAACACAAGCACGCACTAACCACACAAGCACACATAAAAGTGAATCAAATAATGGCGAACATGTGATTTCATAGACATATCATACTTATATGTGCGGAAGCATAAACAAATAGCCATTACAAGTCCATGTGTAAATAAAAGAGTCAACTAAGTACATAATGCAAAAAAAAAAAACACTTAAGGATGCAATTAGGCATTAAAGTAAGCATGCTATGACGTGGTGCAAAGGAAGATAACTAATATGGACACAAACACACATGTGAGCACTTTTCCAAGTGGTACGTGGAATTGTATCCCAAGTACAGACCGCACTACCGTCCATTCGGAGTCGGCTACAGAATTTATGTCTGGGTTTCCATCCGATATACTACAAGAAATAATACTCAAATGCTGTCATGACATGGATATATGAATTGTAATACGTTAAGCCAGGAATAAGGTAAGTGATGCAACCAATGGAATAAATGTGCTTTTCATTACGATGCGTACAAAGATAAGGATGACCATATGGGATTTCATAATACATGCGTGAATGGTATAGTTGGCTTTACGTGCGGGATGAGGCTAATAGGTGGCGTTAAGGCATGGTCTTGTGAGTGGGGAAAATGGCTTGTAGGTAGTTGCGGCAAAGGGACAATTGCGTGAGGCTTTGTGCTCGTGGTAAGCGTAAATTAAAGTTAAGGTTGGTGAAGGTTGTTGCGGTAAAAGGGCAAGGTGGCAGGTTTAGGGGGACGTGGGCGAGCATGTGCGTGGCAAAAGGAGGGGGCAAAGCTACGTGAGGCTAATAGGTGGCGTTAAGTGGGTGAAGGTGTGATTAGCGTGAAGAGGCTTAGGTCTTAACGTGAATGAGGATTCTGGTTTATGTGTGAACAAAGGAAAGTGCAAGGGCTAATAATATGGGTGTACCAATTGTAATAGATCGAGCCAAGACAGGGGTAGATGATGCAATCAATATATGAAAGACGCGGTAAATATCGTGGTAAAGGTAGCCTTTTAGGCTTTTCTTCCCCCAAATGGAGAACCTTTTTAGTCCAACACAATGAGCCCATGCGCTTTTCATTACAATGCGTACAAAGATAAAGATAACTATATGAAACTTCGTATACCCGATTGAACACATCTTACATTCAACCGAATATACATCAACCGGCGCGGCAAAGCATCGTGGTAAAGGGTTTTAACCCCTCCAAATAGGGGACCTTTAATCCGACTTACTAAGCCCATGCGCTCGATCGCATCATGTATACAAAGAATAAAGACAATAATATCAAACTTAGTATGCCCGATTGAACATATCTTACATTCAAACGAACACACATCAACCGGCGCGGCAAAGCATCGTGGTAAAGGGTTTTAACCCCTCCAAATAGGGGACCTTTAATCCGACTTACTAAGCCCATGCACTCGATCGCATCATGCATACAAAGAATAAAGACAATAATATCAAACTTAGTATGCCCGATTGAATATTTCTTACATTCAACCGAACACACATCAACCGGCGCGGCAAAGCATCGTGGTAAAGGGTTTTAACCCCTCCAAATAGGGGACATTTAATCCGACATACTAAGCCCATGCGCTCGATCACATCATGCATAAATAAGTAACATGCGGAATTTAAATGACGAATAATAAATAAATCAAAGCAACATAAAACAAAAGAAAGTGCCGTTTACTCAAGCGGTATGTGGAGTTGTATCCCGAGTACATATCATACTACTGTCCATTCGGAATCGGCTATGAAATTTATGTCCGGGTTTCCATCCGATATACCGCAAGAGTTGACACATCTTTCATTTTATTCCAAGGCCACAACATACAATATTTCGTAATCCATGCATATTTATCTACTCAAGGGCCACAACATTCATTTTAACATAACAATCATGCGAACAATACTCAATGAATAATAAAAATAAAATAGAAAACGACTGTGGAAAATACCCTCAAGTCTAACTTTTTTTGCCGACTTTCGGACTTGCGTTTCACGGAGATCGGAAGGGTAAAGCTCCTCAACTTCTCCGGTTCACTGGTTTAGCGTCTTAGCTCACTGTTTTGCTATTTTACTTGCTATTTGGCCTCCATTTTTCTACTGTTTCCTCTATATTTTCTGCTCACTGTTCAGGTCATTGTTTTGGCGTGAATGGCTGCTGTTTTTGAATTTAATTTGCTACTGTTTTTGGGGTTAATTTGCTGCTGTTTTAAGGTGATTTTGGGCTGCTGTTTGCGTGTCCAGGGCTGCTATTTTTGGGGTTAATTTTCGGTGATGTGTGGGGGTTTATGGGGCTGGTTTTCGGTGGTGATTACGGGCTGTTTTGATGGTTGTAGGGGCTGTGAATGGCTGCTGTATTTTCGGTAATGTGAGGGTGTTTGAGGGCTTGTTGTTTTCGGTAATGTGAGGGTGGGGATGAAGAGAATTGTTTGCTATTTTTCTTGTGATTTGTGTGTAATGTCTAGGGTTTCTTGCTGTGATTTGCGTGTGAGTTGTGTGTATGAGCTAGGGGTTTCTTGGTTTGGGCGTGAATGTCATTTGTGTGAAGGGAGGATGGCTTAGTTTTGGGTTGTTTATATAGTGAAGGGCTAAGGCTTCTCCTTGTCTCACAATGAAGGGATTTGATTTAGTGTCAAAGAAGGAAAGCAATGGATTTGATGGAGACAAGATTGGTTTAGATTAGGAAGTCAATATCTTTAAATTGGTTATGAGTGATTTAATCAGACATGATATTTCTTTAATTTAGTATATGATTTTGTTTAGTTAGGAAGTTAATATATTTGATTTATCTAAATTAGGTATGATTATATTTTATGTTTAATTTAATTGGTAAATGGTTTAATTATTTTATTTAATTCAATTACATTATCTAATTAATATTTAATTAATATTTTATTTAATTTGGGTGTAATTTAGGGTGATGGGCGTGTGGGCCTAGTCATGGTGGGCGTGTGGGCTAGATGTGGTGTGGGCTTGGTTTGGCTTGGTGAGTGGGTTAGGCGTGTATGGGCTAGATTAAAAGGTTTTTGGTTTTTCTGGGCCAAAGGTGATCTAAACGGAGGTCTAACAAGTGAGCTTGACGCTAAATAAGTGAACTAGGATCTAACGAAATATTGATTCCCTTCCGCTGACCGTTTTACCGCAGTATCCTTATCTAAAAAGGTAGTGCCTCCAACTGAGACTCATCATCGGGTTTCACATGCAAAAATTCAATGCCTACAGTCGCCCCCACTTTGATGGGACTTGTGCAGTGTGTGACTTTGAACAATCCTATCAAAGTTATGCAATTCATTTTCACTTACCTGGCTCGTCTGCTGCCTCGAGCTGAGTTGGTGCTGTAGTGGACATCGATCCTGGGACGCAACCCAATAACTGCAACCGACAACGGGGGCACCTCGACCCTGGGACGCATCTCGATATCGCTGGAAATGAGGGCCTCGCCCTAGAACAAATGATGTAGTGGGCCCTCGACCTTGGGATGCATCCCGGAACTACAACTGATGATGCAGTGGGCCCTCGACCCTGGGACGCATCCCGGAACCGCAACTGTCAACAAGTGTACCTCGACCCTGGGACGCATCCCAAAACTACTGACATTGTGGGCCTCGCCCTCAAGCTGATGTGGGCCTCGCCCCCAAGCTGATATGGGCCTCGCCCCCAAGCTGACATGGGCCTCGCCCCCAAGCTGATATGGGCCTCGCCCCCTAGGACTTATCCCCAAAAACTGTTGATGTGGGCCTCGCCCTTTGGGACTCATCCCCAAAACTGAAACTGCACTGACGCTGTTTGGCTCATTTCTGCAGCTTTCTCTTTTATTTGAACCTGCGAACACAAAGCCAAAAAAAAAACAAACACGAAGAGAATGCAATGTTACGTGTATGCATGAATGATTTTCTTATCCCGTTGGGTTAGGTCTTCTGCTAATTTCCTTGGTGACTGCTCAGTCTTCTCTCCCTCAGGTAAAATACTGCTTCTATCTGTCTACGTTGATCGGCTCGGTGAACTCGTTCCCCTCCAAGTCTGATAGCCTCACTACTCCATTTCCCATTACCTTCTGCACTATGTAAGGTCCTTCCCAGTTAGGTCTAAACTTTCCTCTTGGATCTGTCGTCGACGACCTTGATTGCTTAAGTACCAAATCACCCTTTCTGATCTTGGTGGGGCGTACTTTCTTGTTGAATGCTCGGGCTAGTCTCTTCTGATACAATTGCATGTGATACAAAGACTTCGTTCTCTTCTCATCCAATAGTGCTAACTGATCAAACCTCTGTGTGGCCCACTCCTGTTCCGGTAATTCTGCCTCTGTTAATACCCTCATACCCTCATTCTAAGAGTAAGGTGTGGCCTCTGTTGCTGTTCTTACTGATGTTCTGTACCCCCACAAAGCATATGGTAGTTTCTCGGCCCAATCTCTGCAGTTCTCTGTCATCTTGGCTAAAATCGTCTTTATAGTCTTGTTGGCTGCCTCAACTGCCCCATTTGCCTGCGGCCTGTACGGTGATGACTTGTGGTGGCCTATCCCGTATTTCTGCAACATTGCCTTCATCTCTCCATGAAACTGAACTCTGTTGTCTGTCACTACATGATGCGGCATACCATACCGACAAATAAGGTTCTGAGCTATAAACTTTGCCATTTGTTTTGCTGTAACATTGCAGAATGATTCGGCTTCCACCCACTTCGAGAAGTAATCTACTGCCACTACTATGAAGCGATGCCCATTCGATGCATTCGGTCGAATTTCTCCAATCATATCAATTCCCCATGCTGAGAAAGGCCACGACTCTGACAACCCGTGCAACTCTGTGTGCGGTAAGTGATTCAAATTACCATGTGCTTGACAGTCATGACAGTGCTTTACCATCTTCGCGCAGTCTGTTTCCATGGTTGACCAATAAAAACCTTTTCTCACTATCTTGCGGGACAGATTCAACCCGTTCATGTGCAGACCACATACCCCGGCGTGTATTTCTTCCATCACATGCTGAGCTTCTTCTTTTCTCAAACACTTCAACTGAATACCGTTTGCTTGCCTCTTGTACAGTTCCCATTTCAAAATTACATACTGGGAAGTTAACTTCTGAATGGCTATTCTGTCTTTTCTGCCTGCCCCTTCCGGGAGTTCACCATGTTCCAGATACCTCTGAATGTCATAATACCAAGGTTTACCATCGTCGACCTCAACTTCCAGAATTCTTTCTATCTCATAAACAGGTCTGCTTGCTGTTGTCAGTATCAATGGTCTCATCACTAACTTTTCTGGATTTTCCCAAGTTGCTGCAAGTGTAGCCAATGCATCTGCCATCTGATTCTCTTCTCTCGGTAAGTGCTGAAACTTACACTCGGGGATAACTTGTGCCAACTTTCTGAGGTAAAAAAGGTAAGGTTTTAACCGTTCTTCTTTCAATTCCCATTCTCCTCGCATCTGCTGGACTACCAACATAGAATCTCCGTAGATTTCCACACTCCCGGCCTTCAAGGCTATCAATGCTGTCAAACCAAAAGCACATGCTTCATACTCGGCCATGTTGTTAGTCACTCTGAATGTCAACCTCTTGGCCAAAGGCAAAGTCTCTCCCTCGGGGGTCACTATCACGATCCCAATTCTGGTTCCCTTGTAATTCACTGCTCCGTCAAAATACATCTTCCATCAACAGGTTGCAATTCCAGAAACTCTGCTACTGCTCGCCCTTTGATCACTTTGGAGGTGAGATACTCAATGTCAAACTCTGTCAGCAATACCAACCATCTGCCCAATTTTCCCACTAGTGAAGGCACCGAATGAAGATATTTCAGAGGATTCTCCTTTGCTACTACCTGGATCTTGTAAGACTAGAAATAATGCCATAATTTTCTAGAAGCCCATACCACGGCAAGACATATTTTCTCTACTTCTTGATACTGAGCCTCATACGAGAGCATCTTCTTACTCAGATAGTAAACTGCATGTTCTACCATTGTCTCATCTTCCTGTACCATCATTGCCCCCAGTGCTTCTGATTCTATAGCCAAATACAATATCAAAGGTCTGCCCGGTCTCAGAGGTTTCAATATAGGAGGCTTTACCAAGTACTCTCTAATTTTTTGAAGGCTGTCTGACACTGTTCATTCCATCTCACTGGCTGATCTTTTCTCAACAGTTTGAAGATAGGCTCACATACTGATGTCAACTTGGTGATGAACCGACTGATGTACTGAATCTTCCCCAAGAATGCTCTGACTTCCTTTTCTGTCTTCGGTGCAGACATTTCTGTGATTGCTTTGATTTTCTCAGAATCTACCTCTATTCCGCCCATTCCCACTGTATGACCAAGAAATTTCCCTGATGTCACCCCAAACACACATTTCTTGGGATTTAGCCGCAGGTTGTATTTGTCAACTCTCTGAAGGAACCTTTCCAGTGCTTCAATATGCCCAACTCTTGTCTCTGATTTCACCATCATGTCATCCACATACACCTCAATCTCTTTGTGCATCAAGTCATGGAAAAGTGTAGTGGCCATCCGCTGATAAGTAGCTCCCGTATTCTTAAGTCCAAACGACATTACCTTTTAACAATAAGTACCATACTCAGTAACAAATGCAGTCTTGTGTTTGTCTTCCTCAGCCATGAGAACCTGATTGTAACCTGAAAACCCATATGCAAATGAATACATATCAGATAAAGCCGCACTATCAACCAGAACATCTATATACGGCAGAGGAAAATCATCTTTCGGACCAGCCTTGTTGAGATCTCTGTAGTCTATACACATTCTGACCTTCCCGTCTTTCTTTGGCACCGGCACTATATTAGCCAACCACTCAGGATACTTTACTACTTCCAGGAACCCCACATCTATCTGTTTCTTAACTTCCTCTCTGACTTTCTCAGCCCATTCTGGTCTCATCCGTCGGAGTTTCTATTTTACTGGCCTCATGTTCGGATAAGTTAGTATTGCGTGCTGGGCAATGTTTCTGTCTACCCCACGCATGTCCTCATAGGACCAAGCAAACACTTTGGCATATCTGACCAACACTTCTTCTAGTTTCTCCCTCTCTTCGGAGGTAACTTAACTTGCAATCAGAATTTCCTTGGGACTCTCAGGTGTACCAAGGTTAAATGCAGTAGTTCTGGCTGAACTGATATCAAATATGCTTGATTCGTGCAGAGTAAATGGAAATGACTCAGGCAAGTAAGCAAAAAAGATGTCTTTATTATTGGATAATACAGAAGTACATTCAAACAAATCAGGAAGGTAAATGTCTTCATCATCTATAGACACTTCTTCCTCTGCAACCAGGTTTTCCTCAGGCATTTTGTCCTCTCCCAGAGTCAGGCTCTCCAACTTCATCAGTTCTTCCTCCCAATTCTCTTCTTCTTTCTTCACAATTTCTTCAACTATCGGCTTCTTACCCAACATATCCTGGAAGATCTCAAACCCAGGTACTACAATTCCATTAAATTCCACATGTTCAGGCTCCCGTTGATATCCTGAAGCTTTCACATAACATTCCATCAGTTTCAGGCCCTTTTTCTTGACCTTCGGCTTTTCTTCATCAGATTTGTACCCCAAACCCTTCCGAGTAGTCTGTCCTCTGAAATCTGGTAATCTTGAACCTTCACTGGCTCAAACTTCATTTTTTTCATGATTCTAGCCACCCTATGATCCACCCACTCCTCAAAAGTAGCCGACACCTGAAACCTCATGAAAGGTTGTGTCTCCAAGGCAGCCACTGCATTATCTACCTCAGCACAGATAGTAACAACTTCTCCCTCATACGAGAACTTGATCATCTGATGTAAAGTGGAAGGCACGCCCCCAAGTTTGTGAAACCAAGGCCTTCCCAATAATAAGGCGAAAGTAGCCGGGATGTCTAGTACCGTGAACTCAACCTCATCTTCAATCGGGCCTACCTTGACCATAGCCACAAAAGTACCCTCAACTCCCCTTTTACTGTCATCATAAGCCTTAATAGTCATGCTGGAGGGGTCCAAGTCTGTCACTTTCATACCCAATCTTGCCAGAATTTTCAGCGGGCACACATTGATGGATGAACCGTCATCCACCATCACACATGAAGTTTTCTTGCCCCTCACCTCGGCCCTGATAAATAGAGGCCTATTATGATTTCTCCCCTCCGCCGGGAGTTTATCCTTAGAAAAAGATATCTGCAAAGCTTCTTTCTGAACTGACCCAACAAACATTGCAGGGTTGGCGTCTTCCGGTACCACAATCTTGCTCAAGGCCTCAACCATGGCCTGCCTATGCTCCCGAGATGCACATAACAGTTCCCAGATACTCACTTGTGCTCTAGTCTTCCACAATTGCCTCAGCACTATATCCCCCTCAGTATTTTCTGCAGTCTCAACCACTTTTCTACCATCTGCCAAAACTTCCTTACCATTTTCTGCCATATCAATGTAAAAACGACCACTGCGCGTCATTCCCCTCACTTCTTCCTCAACACTGCTATAGAAATCAACCCAAAAGTTTTTCCCCTGCTCAGTCTCATCTTCACTAGTACTATCCCAGATTCCCAGGCAAAAGGCTTGAGGGTGAAAGGATTTTAGGACAAGGTCTTCTGGGAGGCCAGAATTGATCATATAGGTCGGTGGTGGTACGGCATGGTAGTTGGGTAAGGGGTTTCTGTGTGTGTCAGAATGTTTTGTTTTTGGGTCAGGTATTTTCTTGGAGTCTATCAGGTCTTGGATTTCATGGCGGAGTCGGGCGCAGTTGTCGGTGTCATGGCCCTTTTGTTGGTGAAAGTGACAGTAAAGGCTTAGGTTATAATGTGATGGTGGGGGATTGGGTAATGGTTTGGCTTCCAAGGGTTTTAAGAGCCCTTGCCTCTTCAATTTCTCTAGCACCTTTGACAGGGGTCTTCCCAAGTTGGAAAATCTCCGGTTCCGGATAGCGGTAATCTCAGCAGAAACGGGCTTTGATCCCGATGTCCCCCCAATGGGCCTCCTGCTTAAGCCATAAAACTTTCTATTTTTCGCCTCTTCGTCTTCAATGTCCATGACAGTTTCCCTCAACTGCCGAAAGTCTGTAATCATGGAGATCATCCTCCTCAACTTGCTGTAAATGGAGGGCTTAGTGCCCTTGATAATCATTTTAATCTAATTCTTCTCCGAAGACCTAGTCTGCATCTTCAACAACTGACCTCTCCATCGGTCCACATACTCCTTAAAACTCTCCTCCGATTTTTGCTTGACATTCTCTAGATCACGGAGTGACAAATCGATCTCTAGGTCAGTGACATACTGCTTCAGGAAGGCATCGGCCTACTCCCTCCAATCTTCCTTTACTTTCTTCTCTAAACTGTGGTACCACACCACGGGAGCTCCCTCGAGAGACATTCCAAACATCTTCTGCCTTGGCGCTGAGATAAGCCAACTGAACTCATGACTGATACAAACTGTCGGAGATGCACCCTTGGATCCCCATTCCCACTAAACTTAGCCATATCAGGCATCTTGAACTGTGCCGGCAACTGTTCCTCGAAAGTCAGAGTGTCATAATCCAGCAAATCCTCATTCTTACCCCTCATCTTGCGGGTAACTGACTCAACCTGGTCCCGAAGCTTCTGTAACTCTGCCTGAGACCCAGATACTTTGCCTGCTGCATACTCTGCCATATCATCATCAAAAGTGGGGATATCATCCCCCAATTTGTTCGGAAGTTCCTCCTACCTTACATCCCCAGAACTACCCCCAACACGAGACCCGGCTATACCAGCCACAGCAGTAGTCAAAGCTTGTAGCTGTTCAGTGATCTTAGCGAGACTGTTCTCTAACTGATCCATACGGGATACCTCTTTACCGGATTCATTCATGCTTGTTACTGTTCTTTTAATGAGCCTTGTCCCTTCTCTAACCCAAACGGTATCTATGATGTCTTTTTGAGACATAGAGGGTGTTAACATGATATATGTATGTATGAGGTGCATGAGATGCATGTAACATATATAACATACTAAATCAACTACAATTTTCAAAAAAATCAGCCCGTTATCATTTTAGAAGCTTTTGGGCTAACTGTCATAGGAGTGAACTCGTCCTAGTTTAAATGGCCCAACAAGTTCACATCTCATGGCAAGGAGCCCAACTAAATCCAAATGGTAATGTTCCGAACACAAGCACAAAGTGGCCCATCAACACTTAGAAGCCTTTGGCCCAATCGTCATAAAATACGTTCTTATCCTAGTTTAAATGGCCCAACAAGCCCATATCCCATGACAAATGGTCCAAATGGATCCAAACGAAGATGTTCCCAAACACAAGCATAAAAGAAAGTTAATGCAAACATAAAACAATAATTTCTACAGAATAGCCCATCAACATTTCAGAAGCTTTGGGCCTAATGGTCATAAGGTACGAACTCGCCCCAGTTTAAATGGCCCAGCAAGTTCACATTTCTGACAATAGTCCAATTGCATCCAAATGAGGATGGTCCACAAGCACATACTCAAGGAAATAATTGTTACTTTAACCATACAACCCCGGTCTATGGGTGGGTTCGCAAGAGTATAGACAAAGGCTCTCACCGGTGAATGATGGCCCACAACGAGGTCTCCCCAATCAATGGTTCGAGCGACCAAGTGAGCGCACCCTTTTTTATACACTAAGGTACGTGCCAATGAGCTATGGTGTGTGACTGACTGTCAAATGGATTTCCCGTTGTAGATTCCCTAGAGGGAGGGTGTAGCGAGGCTCTCTTAAGTACCCTAGCCTCTTAGGCTCTTATCGCTTGGTGACAGGAATAAACAACGAGTCCTCCAAATTAGTTCATCACAATAGGCTACGGGTAGATGGCTATATAGGTGCCTTCACAAATTTTCCTTCTAGAAAGGTAGTGAATGAAGGAAGACACAAAACCATTACCTAGCCTCAAAATGCCTTTGATTAAACCCCTATTTTATCCACTATAGACACGGTCAATTAGAACATAAATCCAAACATTACAAGACAATATTTCGGGGCCGATTCCCTATCCCCAGTGGAGTTGCCAGACCGTGGGACACAGAAACTGGGCGACGCATGCTGTCCCGGGCTTGCGGCCCGATTGGGAGTACGGAGTAGCCACGGGGACTAAACCGGAGAATAATGGAGTCGCCACCTGGTGTGAACCGGGAAAATGAGATTTAAGGCCGCACTCACCCCTCGCAAGGGAAGACCTCAAACCGTTGGGTTCAGAATGGTCCCTTACTTATGTCACTTGTAATGAAAGGATTTGTGTAACAATTTAATCAAGCTTAAGTAACACTTATTTCCAAGAGTATCATGCTTCTAAGTTCATATGCGCGAAAATAAAACTTACACCTAAATTTGCATATATCTTACATTTAAGATTGCATGCTTGAAAGTAAATCAAAGTAGCAACAAACATACAACTTCATTGGTATATTGTATTCATGGAAACACAAGCACGCACTAACCACACAAGCACACATAAAAGCGAATCAAATAATGGCGAACATGTGATTTCATAGACATATCATACTTATACGTGCAGAAGCATAAATAAATAGCCATTACATGTCCATGTGTAAATAAAAGAGTCAACTAAGTACATAATGCAAAAAAAACACTTAAGGATGCAATTAGGCATTAAAGTAAGCATGATATGACGTGGTGCAAAGGAAGATAACTAATATGGACACAAACACACATGTGAGCACTTTTCCAAGTGGTACGTGGAATTGTATCCCAAGTACAGACCGTACTACGTCCATTCGGAGTCGGCTACAAAATTTATGTCTGGGATTCCATCCGATATACCACAAGAAATAATACTTAAATGCTATCATGACATGGATATATGAATTGTAATACGTTAAGCCAGGACTAAGGTAAGTGATGCAACCAATGGAATAAATGTGCTTTTCATTACGATGCGTACAAAGATAAGGATGACCTTATGAGATTTCATAATAAATGTGTGAATGGTATAGTTGGCTTTACGCGCGGGCTGAGGCTAATAGGTGGCGTTAAGGCATGGTCTTGTGAGTGGGGCAAATGGCTTGTAGGTAGTTGCGGCAAAGGGACAATTTTGTGAGGCTTTGTGCTTGTGGTAAGCGTAAATTAAAGTTGAGGCTGGTGAAGGTTGTTGCGGTAAAAAGGCAAGGTGGCAGGTTTAGGGGGACGTGGGAGAGCATGTGCGTGGCAAGAGGAGGGGGAAAAGCTACGTGAGGCTAATAGGTGGCGTTAAGTGGGTGAAGGTGTGATTAGCGTGAAGAGGCTTAGGTCTTAACGTGAATGAGGGTTCTGGTTTGTGTGTGAACAAAGGAAAGTGCAAGGGCTAATAATATGGGTGGACCAATGGTAATAGATCAAGCCAAGATAGGGGTAGATGATGCATCAATATATGAAAGACGCGACAAATATCGTGGTAAAGGTAGCCTTTTAGGCTTTTCTTCCCCCAAATGGAGAACCTTTTTAGTCCAACACAATGAGCCCATGCACTTTTCATTACAATGCGTACAAAGATAAAGATAACTATATGAAACTTCGTATACCCGATTGAACATATCTTACATTCAACCGAATATACATCAACCGGCGCGGCAAAACATCGTGGTAAATGGTTTTAACCCCTCCAAATAGGGGACCTTTAATCCGACTTACTAAGCCCATGCGCTCGATCACATCATGCATACAAAGAATAAAGACAATAATATTAAACTTAGTATGCCCGATTGAACATATCTTACATTCAAACGAACACACATCAACCGGCGCGGCAAAACATCGTGGTAAAGGGTTTTAACCCCTCCAAATAGGGGACCTTTAATCCGACTTACTAAGCCCATGCACTCGATCGCATCATGCATACAAAGAATAAAGACAATAATATCAAACTTAGTATGCCCGATTGAATATTTCTTACATTCAACCGAACACACATCAACCGGCGCGGCAAAGCATCGTGGTAAAGGGTTTTAACCCCTCCAAATAGGGGACCTTTAATCCGACATACTAAGCCCATGCGCTCGATTACATCATGCATAAATAAGTAACATGCGGAATTTAAATGACGAATAATAAATAAATCAAAGCAACATAAAACAAAAGAAAGTGCCGTTTACTCAAGCGGTATGTGGAGTTGTATCCCGAGTACATATCATACTACTGTCCATTCAGAATCGGCTATGAAATTTATGTCCGAGTTTCCATCCGATATACCGCAAGAGTTGACACATCTTTCATTTTATTCCAAGGCCACAACATACAATATTTCGTAATCCATGCATATTTATCTACTCAAGGGCCACAACATTCATTTTAACATAACAATCATGCGAACAATACTCAATGAATAATAAAAATAAAACAGAAAATGAATGTGGAAAATACCCTCAGGTCTAACCTTTTTTGCCGACTTTCAGACTTGCGTTTCACGGAGATCGGAAGGGTAAAGCTCCTCAACTTCTATGGTTCACTGGTTTAGCGTCTTAGCTCACTGTTTTTCTATTTTACTTGCTGTTTGGCCTCCGTTTTGCTACTGTTTCCTCTGTATTTTCTGCTCACTGTTCAGGTCACTGTTTTGGCGTGAAAGGCTGCTGTTTTTGGAGTTAATTTGCTGCTAATTTTGGGGTTAATTTGCTGCTATTTTAAGGTGATTTTGGGCTGCTGTTTGCGTGTTCATGGCTGCTATTTTTGGGGTTAATTTTTGGTGATGTGTGGGGGTTTATAGGGCTGGTTTTTGGTGGTGATTAGGGGCTGTTTTGATGGTTGTAGGGGCTGTGAATGGCTGCTGTATTTTCACTAATGTGAGGGTGTTTGAGGGCTTGTTGTTTTCGGTAATGTGAGGGTGGGGATGAAGAGAATTGTTTGATATTTTTCTTGTGATTTGCGTGTAATGTCTAGGGTTTCTTGCTGTGATTTGTGTGTGAGTTGTGTGTATGAGCTAGGGGTTTCTTGGTTTGGGCGTGAATGTCAATTGTGTGAAGGGAGGATGGCTTAGTTTTGGGTTGTTTACATAGAGAAGGGCTAGGGCTTCTCCTTGTATCACAAGGAAGGGATTTGATTTAGTGTCAAAGAAGGAAAGTAATGGATTTGATGGAGACAAGATGGGTTTAGATTAGGAAGTCAATATCTTTAAATTAGTTATGAGTGATTTAATTAGGCATGATATTTCTTTAATTTAGTATATGATTTTGTTTAGTTAGGAAGTTAATATATTTGATTTATCTAAATTAGGTATGATTATATTTTATGTTTAATTTAATTGGTAAATGGTTTAATTATTTTATTTAATTCAATTACATTATCAAATTAATATTTAATTTAATATTTTATTTAATTTAGGTGTAATTTAGGGTGATGGGCGTGTGGGCCTAGTCATGGTGGGCGTGTGGGCTAGATGTGGTGTGGGCTTGGTTTGGCTTGGTGAGTGGGTTAGGCGTGTATGGGCTAGATTAAAAGGGTTTTGGTTTTTCTGGGCCAAAGGTGATCTAAACGGAGGTCTAACAAGTGAGCTTGACGCTAAATAAGTGAAGAAGGATCTAACGAAATACAGATTCCCTTCCGACGACCGTTTCCCGCAGTATCCTTAACTAAAAAGGTTGTGCCTCCAACTGAGACTCATCATCGGGTTTCACATGCAAAAATGCAATGCCTACAGTTATGCAATGTTTCACTCAATCATACATGCAACTAAATAACTTAAATAAACTTAAATTTGAGAACATGTACATATGTGTGTGTGTATATATATATGTGTCTGAAAGTATTTATAATATGTATACAACGTCAATCACTTGCCAATGATACAAAAAAATGACATCTCAGAGGACTGCATTCTACATGAACATAGCTCTGGAAAGATGGACCAAATGACTAGTGACTGCAGCATAACACTGGCCCTCGAACTGGGTCTCCAAAAGCAGCATATGGCTCACCAAAAGAAGAATCCTGCAAAAGAACTGGGAACTGGTGGGGGTGAGTCCTGAGGATCTCAGTGAGTGGAGCTACAAAATAAGAAACTGAATTAGTGCATATGTGTGAAATCATTTATTCTTAAAGTGCTTCTGAAAACTTTTTTTGAAAACTGATTCTTTTCTTTTAAGCTGGAGAAAACATTTTTCTGAAAACTTTCTGTGAAAAATATCTCTGGTACTGTGGAAAACTTGACGCATGGGGGCGTTACGTATCGCCGTCCCCCCATATGCCTAACTAGAGCCAGAAGTACAAATCCATGACTTTGGGACGTTACGTATCACCGTCCCCCAAAACATGCCACTCTTGTCCCTGAAACTAGTGGTCTTGGGGTGTTACGTATCGCCGCCCCACAAGCCACTGAACTAGAGCCGATAATGCTGATCCATGCTACTACCTGACCTTGAAACTAGGGTCAAGGGGTGTTACGTATCGATGTCCCTTTACCTCTGAACTACGCGTGTACAAGTTCTCTGTCCGTCAATTCCACAAGTGAGAGCTGAAGTGGGTTTTTCCCCCATTTCTCAAAAAACATAAAACTTATACTTTAAATCTTAAAACTTTCAAAAAAAAACTTACTTGAGAAGTAACTGATAATTCAATAAGGCTAATGCCCCAAAGCTTTTAAAAGTAAGTCTCAAAACAAATCTTAATCAATAACAAGTAATATAAATCCATTTAAAAATAAAATAAAATCTCCACTCACAGATTTGAAGTCCGGTCAAGTTCCTTTCACGTCGCTGGGGGCGAACGCGGCTCCTGATGAGTATCTATATAGAATACACTGGGTTAGAATCATAAGTTATAAAATACGGTTCAAAACCAAATTAAGTTCCTTAACCTAGTTGGATTACTCCCTTAGGACATTTCTATCACTTAAAAGAAATGTAAAAACATTCAGACCCTTAGTTACGCGTCGCGATTTCTGAAAAAAATCTTGGTTTTTGGGTACGCGTCGTGACGCCGGTCCCATCTGCATCGTAACTCGGTCTTATTAAATCTGGGCATGCTTCTGCCTTGTTTGCGTCGCGATGTGAGCTTGGCACTTCGCGACGCGACGCCGATTTCCAGGATCAGAAATCAAAAGTTCTCATTAGAATTGAACACCAAAAGTTCCCCGCACATCAATTCCTTCATACAAAGCCACCCAAACTACATCATCATTGAGCCAACAACACACTTCACTCATTCAACTATCAAAATTCAAAACACCAAAAGTTGGGTCAAGTAATCTTATCTTATTTCAACTTCTTTCTTCCTTAAGAATGCACCTTGATCTCATTTTTCTTCTTTTAGGGCTTAATTTGATGGATTACCCTTGATAAGCCTCTATTTTGCTAAGAAAATGCAAACTTTCTCTCTTTATCTCCTCACTCTCTAACTCACGGCATGCCCAAGGAAATGAAGAAAATGATTTTTGTTCTTGATTTATTTATTCTTTCACCAATTACTTAATCCATTTTCTAGAAAAGTGTAGACAATTTATTATTTGGGCCTTGGGCTTCTTTCTTCCTTACTTTTAAATTTTTGTTGGGCCATGTAAGAAAATCAAAGGAAAATTGGGCTTCGTTGTTCCTAAATCGGTCCCGAAAATTATTTACTAACCCGGAAAAGAAAATCCCATCCATCCATAGTTGAACAAAAATATTTGAGGTCGTTACAAATTCTCCCCCCTTAAAATGATTCATCCTCGAATCCAAAATATATAAAGAATATAGCGTGTACCTTTATCCGCGAAGAGTTGGGGGTATTGCTCTCTTATGGTTTCTTCCGGTTCCCAAGTAGCCTCTTGTTCCTAGTGATGTTGCCAAATCACCTTGATCGAAGGAACCCATCGAGATCGTAGCTTCCTTGTCTCTCTACCCACAATAGCTACTGGTTGTTCCGAATAAGATAAGTCTTGTTGGATATCAATTGTCTGGGGCTCCAACACATGAGATTCGTCACGTAAATACTTCCGTAACATAGATACGTGGAAAACTGGATGTATCCTATCTATGTTGGGTGGAAGCGCTAGTTCATAAGCTCTTCCTCCACCTCTCCGAATTATCTGGAACGACCCGATAAATCTAAGGCTGAGTTTACCCTTTTTGCCGAATCTCATGACTCCATTGAAGGGAGATACCTTCAGAAACACAAAATCCCCAACCTGAAACTCCAAATCCTTTCTCCGGTGATCTGCATAACTCTTTTGGCGACTCTGAGCTGTACTCAACCTTTCTCTGATTAGTTTTACTTTTTCCACGGCATCTTGTACCAAATTCGGTCCTAATAATTTCTGTTCCCCGACTTCAAACTATCCAACTGGTGATCTGCACTTCCGTCCATACAAAGCTTCGAATGGTGCCATTTGAATACTTGCTTGATAGCTATTATTATAAGGAAATTCTATACGTGGTAGATACTAGTCCCAATTACGCTCAAACTCAATTACACAAGCCCGAAGTATGTCTTCTAAAGTCTGTATGGTGCGCTCTGACTGACCATCCGTCTGAGGATGAAAGGCTGTGCTAAAGCGTAATTGTGAACCAAAAGCATCCTGAAATGATTTCCAAAACTTAGAGGTAAACCGAGAACCTCGATCGGAGATAATTGAGATAGATACTCCATGCAATGACATTATTTCATCCAGGTACAATTTGGCATACTAGGCTGCTGTAAGCTAGTCTTCACTGGAAGAAAATATGCAGATTTAGTCAATCTATCCACAATCACCCATATAGAATCACACCCCTTTGAGGTACGCGGGAGCCCAACAACAAAGTCCATAGTGATCTTCTCTAATTTCCACTCTAGAACATCTAAACTCTGTAGCTTCCCTGCTGGTCTCTGATGTTCAGCGTTAACCTGCTGACAAGTGAGACACCTAGTGACAAATTCAGCCACATCTTTTTTCATGCCATCCCACCAATAAAGATCCTTAAGGTCATGGTACATCTTGGTGATCCCATGATGCATGGTGTAAGATGAAGTATGAACCTTCTCTAATATCGAGCGTTTTAACTATGGAACTGGAGGAACAAGAATTCTATTCTGCTTTCTGATGAGATTTTAACCGTCTAAATAATACTCATCCTCCGTACCTTGCTGTAATCGACATCTAATCTGTTGCATTTCAGGATCCGCTTCCTGTGCAATTCTGATTTCATCAACGAGGGTGGATTTAACTTGAATTTGCGCCAACAACCCTCCTTACTTTGTCACTTGAAAATTCACTCCATCCAGCATACAACTCTGCATTTTTCTGACTGGGCACCATCGCTGAATTGGAAAATGAGCCAAACTTCCCATAGACTTCCTGCTTAAGGCATCCGCTATAACATTAGCTTTTCCCGGATGGTACTGAATAGAGCAATCATAATCTTTCAACAACTCCACCCATCTCATCTGTCTCAAATTAAGCTCTTTTTGGCTCTGGATATACTTAAGGCTTTTGTGATCGGTGAAAAATTCAAACCTTTCACTGTACAAATAATGCCGCCATATCCAAATCATGAGTGGGGTAATTTTTCTCATAAGGCTTCAATTGTTTGGAAGCATAAGCGATCACTTTCCCCCTCTGCATCAATACACAGCCTAAACCCACTCTAGAAGCGTCACAGTACACGGTAAATCCTCATGATCCCGCTGGCAGTGCAAGAATATGAGCAATAGTCAATCGACATTTGAGTTTCTGAAAACTCTTCTCGCAAGCATTAAATCATTCAAACTTCACATTCTTCTGAGTCAGCCGCGTTAATGGAGCATCTATTCTGGAGAAATTCTCTATGAACCTCCTATAGTACCCCACTAATCCCAAGAAACTACGAATCTCTGTTACGCTTTTTGGTCGATCCCAATTTTGAATAGCCTCAATCTTCTGAGAATGTACTCCAATCCCTTCTTTGGACACCACATGCCTAAAAAATACCACACTAGTCAACCAGAATTCACACTTCGAGAACTTAGCGTATAACTTGTGTTCCCTCAGTGTCTGTAAGACCTGGTGCAAATGTTCTGCATGTTCCTGCTCACTACGTGAATACACCATAATATCATCAATAAAGACTATCACGAACCGGTCTAGAAAAGGTCTAAACACTCTGTTCATCAAATCCATAAACGCTGCAGGGGAATTAGTCAAACCAAAATGACATTACTAAAAACTCGTAATGCCCATATCTGGTTCGAAAAGTTATCTTTGGGATATCACTCTCTCTAATCTTCAATTGATGATAACCCGACCGTAGATCGATTTTTGAGAAACACTGCGCCCCCTGTAACTGATCAAATAGATCATCAATCATTGACAGTGGATATTTATTCTTGATCGTCACCTTATTCAGCTGCCGATAATCTATACATAATCACAGTGTCCTATCCTTCTTCCCCACAAACAATACTGGAGCACCCCATGAGGACACACTGGGGCGAATAAAGCCCTTATCCAGCAATTCTTGTAAATGCACCTTCAACTCTCTGAGTTCTGCAGGGGCCATTCTGTGTGGAGGAATCGATATAGGCTGGGTTCCTGGTATAACTTCTATACAAAACTCAATCTCCCTATCCCGAGGTAATCCTAGAAACTCGTCTGGAAACACTTCATGATACTCTCTCACCACCGAGATTTGCTCAAGATCTAAATTTCCCTCTCTATTATCGGTTACATATGCCAAGTAACCCATATTCCTCTTCTGAAGTAGCTTAAATGCATGCATAGCTGTTATCAAATTGTGAGGCGCTACAGTTCTATCCCCCTGATAGAATTTTACTGGTCCATCAGAAACATGTAGCGTAACGGTCTTCTCCAGACAATCAAGTACCACATGGTGTTTAGCTAGCAAATCCATCCCTAGAATGACATCGAAGCTCAATATACTCAACACTACTAAATCAGCACATGAAATGTATCCGTCAATGTGTATAGAACACTGTCTCACACCCAATGTAACTTCTAGAGAATCTCCTACTGGCGTAGCTATAATGATATAGAAGTCTAAAGGCTCGATGTATCTACCCATCTAAGTCACAAAACACGGTGCCACAAAAGAATGTGTAGCAACCGAATCAAATAACACCCTTACTTATATAGAATCATTCAACAATGTACATGTGACCACCACATTGGATGCCTTTGCCTCATTGGGAGTGAGGGTATACACCATGCCCTGAACTCTACTGGAGGAAGCCTGTTCTCGTTCACTAGCTGATTGCCCCCTTCCTCATACTATCTGACCTCTATTCACTGGCCTCTGCTCTCCTCCTCATATATTTCTGTTAGGCTGAGGCTGGGGTGTAGATGGGGTGGCACTGAAAGATGGTGTAGACATTGCATTTTTGCATGAGCCCGATGATGAGCCTCGTATAGAGGTACTACCTGAAATCTTGCGAAAGTTGCAAAAAACAAATGTCGGAAGGAAAGAAAACCTCTAAAATTAGCCCCTCATCGAATTCGGACTCACTAGTCAGTTTCCGCTTCAAACCTTATCCTTAGACCTCAAATGCAGCCCAATCCACACGGTCCATTATGCCTTTGCACCTTCGGCCCATGCAGCCCATGACCTACCATACACGCCCAAATCCCATGCAATTCACATGCAAAAATCCCATCATCAACACTTTCCAATTTAACAAGATTTTGGGATCCTATCAAATTTAACAAGATTTTGGATATTCTCATCACCAAATTTGAGAGATTTTATTCCCAAAATAATTTAAGAATAAATTTCCCAAATTTACATGATTTATTTCCCTATTTGGAGATCCCTTCAAGACATTATAAAAAGAGACCAAATCTTGACACAAAGAAAGAGAGAGGCTTGGACGGCAACCCTAAAGACACTTTTCTTCTTTGAATAGGCCAAGCAACTTGAAAACCCAAAAACTCTCTTCTTCTTCCTTGGACGACAACCATAGAGCCTCATTTTCTTCTTCAATCATCGAAAACAGTAAGAACAAAAACAACCAACCCAAAGCCACCGAAAAACAACCAAAAAACCAAACAAAAAACAACAAAAACCGAGAAGAAAAAAAACAGAAAAACCGTGAAAAAAAACCAACCCAAAACCACCGAAAAACAACCAAAAAACAAAATAGAAAAAACAACAAAAATCGAGAAGAAAATAAACAGAAAAACCGTGAAAACAACCAGCCAAAACTGTGAAAACAACAGCCAAAAAATAATCAAAAGTAGCAGCCAAAACAACCAAAACAGCATCCAAAATTAACGAAAACAGTCAACCAGAAAACAACCAAAACAACAAACCAAAAAACAGCAAAACAGCAACCAAAAAATAGTAAAACAGCAACCAGAAAACAATAAAATAGTGAGCCAAAATAGCGAAACAGCAAGCAGAAACAGTGAACTAGCGATCCTTCCGGCGACGTCCTAACGCACTTTCAAGAAAGCAACTTAAAAGGTAAGACCTGAGGGCACCCTTACCACATTTATTTTTATAGTTCCGGACGCTGCATGCATGGCTGGACGTGGAATACGTCCAGCCGGGTATCCGAAGTCCTACATCAAAGACGGCCAAATTTCTGGTCACATTCTTCTTTCTTTGGCATTTCGTTATTTATTTTTTTAATATATTTATTCACCTTTATCGTTATTTTATTATTGCACATTTATTTTGTTATTTATCTTTTTGTTTATTTATCGTTATTTTATTATTTTGCCTTTTATTTTATTTGTTCATGTTGGTGATTATCCGCATATGCATGGTTATATTTTTTTATGTCCATTTACATTGTATTGATGATTATGTATGTTATTATCCGTTGTGGTATATCAGATGGAAATCCAGACGTAAATTTCGTATCCGAATCCGAATGGACGGTATTGCGGTTTTTACTTGGGATACAATTCCACGTGCCACTCGGGAAATACTCATATCTGCGTGATTAATCCCCATTTTTGTTTGCCACTTATTTATTGACATTTTTCCTGCTTTTGATTATTTATTATAATTTTCGTTATTGCATGTCGTATTTCTTAATTTAATATGCTTTTATTATTTCTATTAATGTTTATGGTGTACAAATTTGTGTTTATTTGAATTACCTTGCATGAACTGCATAAGACTTTGCTATACCATTGTGTGAACCCATCCATTATACTGGCATAAGTAAGGGACCATTCCGAACCCAACGGTTTGAGGTCTTCCCTTGCGAGGGGTGAGTGCGGCCTTAAATCTTTCCCAATTCACACTGGGTGGCAACTCTTTTATTCTCCAGTTTAGTCCCTCACGGGCTACTCCGTACTCTCTATGGGCTGTCGTGGTCGCCGAGCATCATAGGCATAGCGGTAAACCTCGTGTAGACACTGCATTTTTGCATGAGCCCAATGATGAGTCTCGTATGGAGGCACTACCGGAAAAGTTACGGAAGTTGCGGGAAAAGAATGTTGGAAGTAAAAACTCCAAAATTAGCACCTCATTGGATTCAGACTCACTAACTAGCCTCATATTTGCTCAGTCAGTATCTCTTTCAAACCTTAGCCTCGGCCCAAAGCCCCTGCAACCCATGAAAGCCCATACAGTCCATGCCCACGCCAAACACCACACAAGGCCCATACAATCCACCATCCACACTCCCAAGGCCCATACAATCCACCATCTACACGCCCAAACCTTCCCAAATAACTAAAATCCCATGCAAAACACATACTAAAATCCCCTCAAATCACTTTCCAATTTAACAAAGATTTGAAATCCCATGCAAAACACATGCTCAAATTCCCTCATCAAGACTTTCCAATTAAAAAAGATTTGAATCTCTATCACAAAATTTATAAGATTATATTCCAAAATAATTTTCCATGATTTGTTTCACTTTTTGAAGATCCATCCAAATCATTATAAAAGGGACCAAGTTTCAACTTGAAGAGGGGACTACTGGGCGTGAACAAAAAAACAACCCTACTCTATTTCTAAAACACACACGGCAATCACAAAAAAAAAACCTAGGGGGCTTTCTTCTTCACCCTTAGACGCAAACAATAAAAAAACACACCTACAACCGACAGCACCAAAGCCAACCAAACCAGCCAAACAACACAATCAAGCAACCCTCCACCGAATAAACAACCCTTCAATCATCATGCAACAGCCCAAAAAAACAGAAATAAACAACCCTTCAATCACCGTGAAACAGCCCACAAACCAAGCCAACGACGTGAAGAAAAACAACCAAGAAAACAGAAATAAACAGCCACAAAAACGTGAATACAAACAACCAAACAAAAACCAAACACAACCAAACAAAAACCAAATACCCAAAAACGAAACACCAAACACAAACCAACAAAAACAAAAACCATCAAAAACAGTGAAGAGCGAGACAACTAAAGTGCTCACCACCGAACAAACAACAACAAAATCGAGATAACCAACCAAAAAACCACCGAACAAACAATAAACAAAATCGAGACAACTAACCAGAAAACCACCGAAACCAAACACCAAAATAACCCAAAAACAGCCCCCAAAAACCAGTAGAAAACCGAGAACAAAACATCCCAAAATCGTGAAAAAAAATATTCCCAAAAACAACCAAAACAGCAGCCAAAATAATAAAAATAGAAACCCGTGAAACAACAAAAATAGCAACCAGCGAAACAACAAAAATAAACCAGAAAATAGCAAAAATAGCAACCTGCGAAACAGAAAAAATAGCAACCAGAAAATAGTAAAACATGAACCAGAAACAGCAAACAGCGAACCAGAAACAGTAAACAACGAACTAGAAACAGCAAACCTTGAAACCAACTTCAATTCTTCCGGCGACGACCTAACACACTTCTGAGAAAGCAACTTAAAAGTTATGACCTGAGGGCACCCTTACCATATTTCTTTTATAGTTCCGGACGCTGCGTGCCTGGCTGGACGTAAATTACATCCAGCCGGGTATGCGAAGTCCTACATAAAAAATGACCAAATTTTTGGTCACATTATTTTTCTTCTTCAGCATTTTATTATTTATTTATTTTTATCTATTTAAAGTTATTTATCTTTTTTATTTATTTATGCACTTTCATCGTTATTTTATTATTCCGTATTTATTTTTTCTATTTAGCTTTTTGTCTATTTACTTTTTATTGTTATTTGATTATTCTGTCCTTTTTATGACCGTTTACATCGCATCGATGGTTATGTGTGTTGTTATCCCTTGCAGTATATCGGATGGAAACCCAGACGTAAATTCCGTAGCCGAATCCGAATTGACGATAGTGCTGTCTGTGCTTGGGATATAACTCCATGTACCCCTCGGGAAATACCCATATATGCATGATTAACCCCCCTTCTCCTTACAATTTATTTATTGACGCTTTATTTGCTTTTGATTATTATGATTCTTGTTATCGTACCTTGTATTTCTTAATTTAATTTGCTTTTATTTATATTAATGTTTATGGGTGTGCAAATTTGTGTGTTTATTTGAATTATCTTGCATGAACTGCATAAGACTTGGCTATACAATTGTGTGAACCCGTCTATTATACAGGCATAAGTAATGGACCATTCTGAACCCAATGGTTTGAGGTATTCCCTTTCGAGGGGTGAGTGCGGCCTTAAATCTTTTCCCAGTTCACACTGGGTGGTGACTCATTTATTCTCCGGTTTAGTCCCCCGTGGGCTACTCCGTACTCTCTATAGGTTGCGAGCCTAACAATGTCGTGGTCACCGAACATCATAGGCATAACAGTAAACCCCGCTTCGCTCCTACAGATGGAAACTGCTCTGCTGGTACCAGACAGTCTCTCTTCGAATGACTCATTTGCCCACAATGATAACAACCTCTACTCTCAGATCTACAAGTCCCGGTACGAGCTCATCCAAAAATCGAACATTTTGGAAGCCTCACCCATACTGGGCTATTGAGGGAGAGAAAATTGCACGAAAGGCGACACTCTGAGCCGGCCTACGATCCTAACCCCCTTGAACTAAACTAATGTCTCTGCGTGTCGTAGGCGGAGATGACATCTGCTACTCTCTGCTAGGGCCATTCTGTTGCGGCCTAGTCCTCTCCTCTGATTTAGATTTCTTTCGAGACTCCCTTTCCGCTTGTCTCTCTATAACCTGAGCTTCAAACCGCAAGGCAGCATCTAGTACTTGGGTGTAGGTAGTGGTCTATGTCAAATGAATGGAGCGGAATAAATAGTCTCGAAGCCCATTCACAAACCTCTTCACCTTTATTTCCTCTGTGTTGATTAGATGTGGGGCAAAGCGAGACAATCGTGTAAACCGTATGTCATACTCAGAAACTATCATCTGCTCGTCTTGTACCAGCTGTTCAAACTCTCGGGCTCTGGCATCCCCGATACTCTGTGGAAAAAATCTGGAAAGAAAGGTCGTACTGAACTCAATCCATGTCATAGGAGGAGCTTCTCGTCACCGACCATCCCGAAAGGACATAAACCATGTGTTGACGGCATCTCTCAGCTGAAAACTGACTAACTCCACTGCTCTCTCCGTAGAACACCCCAAAGTTGTACATATCCAGTCTAATTCCTTAATGAAACCACAAGAATCAGGGGAGGTCTCTACTCCCGAGAATGTGGGAGGATGAAGCTTCCGGAAATCATGTAATGATACAAGTAGCTCTTATCGTTGTATAACCTGAACTGTTACTAGAGGTGGCTCATGTGGCACAACAGAAGGTCTGACTCAGAATGTAGTAGGGTCTGGTATATTTAGAGAACTACTGTTTGGTGAGCCATGGATACTCCTACTGGTGGTGGTGGAACAGGAACGACGGGTTCTGCAGCTCTCAGCTCTAGGCCTGGTGGCTGTGGCTGACGGGTAAAACTGCTACTTACTGCTGAATTTGCTGCAAACCCGTGATGAGTGGTAAATCTATCACTATTTCTCACTCATTTAACCTAATATTTTGTATAGTTTCTTGAGTTTTGTGAATATTTTGATGTGTTTTGTGTTATTTTGTAGATAAATAAAGTTTTAGGACAATCTGGAGGTGATTTGGGCCAAAAGAGTGAAAATTGGATGAAAAGGGCATTTTGGTAAATTCTCGCATCGCGACGCCAAGACCTTCAGCGTCGCGACGCCTAACATGCGCCGAACAGTGCTAATATGAGCTGGGTCCACGTGTCAGAATCTGAGAAAAGTTTGACTTTGGTAACGTGCGCCGTGCCACGTGTCACCATCACAGCCGATCTGCTAACATGTGCCGTGCCACGTGTCAGCATCCTACAGTGCCGACAATCATCATTGCCACGTGTCACTCCACGTCATTGCCACATCATCAGCCACATCACCAGGTTGACCAAGTCAAACTGCCACCTCACCGCCACGTCATCATCAGCCAATCAGGAAGTGCCACGTGTCGCAATCTTACGGTGCCGACAGTCTCTTTCCCACTTGTCGCCACGTCACCGCCACGTCAGCATCAATCATTGAGTATCTAATCCTTATCTGACACGTGGCGGATAAGAATCTCATCGACCAATCAGAAGCCGCCACTTGTCACAATAATTGAAGCCCAACCACCTCGCCACGTGTCACCTTATCAGCTTATTCAGAATCTGCAAACCGACGAACCAGAGCATGCCACATCGACAGAAGCTGGCGTAGCGACGCCAAAGGCCTTGGCATCGTGACGCTGGAAGCCTACCAGGGCCTATAAATAGAGTTTCAAATTTCAGTTTTAGTTGTACCACTCTCTCTCATCTCTTTGATGTAAAGAGAGAGTTTCTCTCTCTAGTTTCATTTAGTTTTTAGTTTTTTTTAGTTTTTAGTTTTGTAAATAATTTTAAATATGTTTTGTTAATATAGTAATTTACTTTTTTACTATTTACCATGATGAGGTAACTCCCCAGCTAGGGTGAAAGGTAATTCTTTTACTGTTACTATTTAGATTAATCTCCCTTAAAAATGATATATTCACTATTTAAAATATTCACTTAAAAAGGATACCGCCAGATTGGTCGGTTGGTAATTCATTTTAATCTGGTTTAAACCTGACTAATAAAGGATACCGCCAGATTGGTCGGTTGGTAATATTATCACAAGTTTATATATTATTTTATGGGAGATATCTAAAATAGTAAATAGTAAAAGTAATTCCTTTTACCTTAGCATTTTATTTTATTTTATTTTACTTTTCAGCTTTTACTTTATGTCTTTTACTTTTCAGTATTTTTACTTTATGTCTTTTACTTTTAAGTTTTTACTAGCCCTAGTTATGTGTTAGTTATCTGGGGTTGTGATGAATTCTAATATCACCGGTTTATAAGGGGTTATTTTTATAGTTTGGGTAATTTAAAGGTTTACTTATTAAGTCTTAAGCTTAATGCTTCTTGTTGTCTGATCACCAATAAGATTGATGTGGTAAATCTAAAATGAACTAGACATAGGGATTTTAGGTTTCAGCCTTAGAATTAATAGCCCACGATCTTCATTGATGATTGATAACCCTTTAATAGATTTCCTTACAGGATAGACATATACCTGTCGGGCGGGGGTAGCCATAATTGGAACTTAAACTTAATGAATCCAGATAATTTGGTTGACATAGACATATGGTTCAATTGGGTTAAACTGGGTATTTGCGTCTGACCATCGACAGAGGCTTTTGCATAATTTAGTGTTCCAGGTTAGTAAACTGATTTATTACACAGACATAAAATAATCACTTCATCTTTTAAAAGATATTAGAATGAATCACAACCCTAGATCTTTGTGTCATTTGTTATTTTCCTTAGTATTTTCTTTTATCTTTTTATTTATTTAGCAAATCTACAATCAACCAAATCAATCGAGCAATCATTCTCTTCTCCCTCAATTAGATATTTGTAAATAAATAGTATCAATAATTAATAACAACAGTAGAAATTAAGTCCTCGTGGGATCAATATTTTTATACTACTTGAACGATATGTGCGCTTGCGTTATACGTGTGTGTTTACGCTGGTCAAGTTTTTGGCGCCGTTGCCGGGGACTTATTTTTCTTGAGTTATTAATTTTGAAGCTATCAAATTTACTTGTATCTAATTTTCTTTATTTTTATCTGTAATTTTTATTTCTTTCTTTTATTTCAGGTGGTTGAAAAATGGAACACTACTGGGAGATTGAGAGATCACGAGCTTTACTAGAAGATACACCCCAAATCTGGGAGCAACAGTCCGGTTTTCTGAGGCCTGTTGTCCAGCCCAACAATTATCACTGGATGCCAGAACCAAGCAATACCACATTTGCTCAACAGAACACAATAAGGGGATGTGACATATGTAATGGTAACCACCCTAGAGATTATTGCCACTACAACTACCATACAAGGTGGCAGAGCTATCAAGATCCTTCAGGGTATGACGAGCCATCACATTTCACAGAACCACATTTTCCATCTTATCCACCATCTACCTATGATCTTCATCAACAACCAGAACCATCAGAGGAAGATCAGTTGCTAAACATGCTCGAAGATATGTTCAAGAAACGAAAAGAAAAGTTGGATACAATTCTTGAAACAAGTCAGAATCAATTTGAAAGTATTCAGAGACAATCAGAATTCATTCAGAGGATGACAGATCAAATGAGACAATTTACAGAAAACCAGAACTACATACCTCAAGAACCAGTTTCAGATGACACTGATGAAGCCTTCGAGTACCAATCATTTCACAATGACACTTCAACAGAGGAGGAGGCTGAGCAGTATCAACAACCAGAGGTATCAGTTCAGGAGTCCGAACCGGCAAAGTCTCAATTTGACTTTTATTATTCAGATTCTGACGAGGATGAAGCTGATCTATTTGTACCAACTGTACCAACAACGGAAGATCAAACTTTCAATCCTCAAAATGAAGATCTTGGAGCTTGGTTTACCTTGATGTTTGAAGAAGATCTATCTGAACCATCCATTCCAATCGTATCAAAGGATGAAAACCTAATGTCATAAACATCTTTGCATCCTCAGGTGACAATTTTGAAGCATGTATCTCACAGATGACAGATGAAGAGCTTAATACAAAAATTTTACAATACATCTATGAAGAAAAGGTGGAACAAGAAGCAGAGCAAATAGAGGAGCAAATGGCTGACCTTAATAAAGATCCAGAGCATTCAGGAGAAACATCGCTGTTTTGGGAGTACAAATCAAAGATATCGCCCAGAAGCTTGACAGAATGGAACTCCCATTCCAAGTCAAGCACCATACGAGACCTCCTGATTTTCTTTCTTTCTTTGCAGGAATCACTGGAACAACAAGGAGCAAAAAGGTGGCACGAGCACTGAATGAGACAAAACTCTTTTTGCCACTTTACTGTTGGAAGAGACCCTTCAAAAGCAACGCTCACGGGATTGTCTTTAATCGGACATCCAAAACGACATTGAAACCTCCTTAACAGATGAATTTTAGTCACGTCTGGCTGAAGACGAAAAATATAGCGCTAGTAGGGAGGCAACCCATGCAATTTGTTGTAATTTTTGTTTTCATATTTTGTGTATACATGTTGTAGAGTTTTTAATTTTGTGTGTTATTTTTGTAGGGAAAAGCACAAACGAAGCATTTTAAGACAGAAGGAATTGTGTTTGGCAATCAAAAAAGAGAAACAATTCATTAGCGATGGCTGAGTAAGGAATAAAATCTTGAGACGCATCCTAATGAATTTATACTAAGCGAGTGGCGTATTGCGTACACAATTCTGTTGCCTTAATTATTGCTTTGATTCGTTTTTCTATTGTAATTATCTTTATTTTCGTAGACAGAATCATGACTTTTTGACCTTTCAAGATTTCTTTTGTTGTTTAGCTAACAATCGTTCTTTGGAAGATATTAGTGCTATTATTACTCACCCATTTTCAGGTACTATAAATTCAGCCCGTCATTGCACTTTTGAAGGCATCCAGAGTTGAGAAAGAAATACATAAAAAATGGAAGCCACTTCAAGAAGACGAGTTGAAAACATCTGTGTGTTTTGCGGTAGTAGTGTTGGAGTTAAGCCACAATACGTAGAAGCAGCACATGAATTGGGTCGAGTCTTAGCTACAAGGAATATGCACTTAATATATGGCGGAGGCAATCTTGGACTTATGGGGATCGTTTCAAAAGCTGTACAGGAAGGAGGCAGTCATGTTTTGGGAATCATCCCAAAACCCTTGGCAGAGGCAAATCTTATTGGATCATCAAACGGAGAGGAACTGATCGTGCCAGGTATGTCTGAATGACTGGTAGAAATGATTAACCGTGCTGATGCTTTTATCGCTTTGCTAGGTGGCTTGGGTACATTGGAGGAAATTTTTATAGTATTATCTTGGGCGAACCTGAACATACACCAGAAATCGCTTGGACTGTTCAACGTTGATGGATTTTATGATTTTCTTTGTGTGTTTCTTGATGATGCTCGGAGAAATGGGTTCGTCTCAAAACCTATGAAAGAACTCATCTTTACTACCAGAACAGCTCCGGATCTAATAGACCAACTCATAGCCTATGAACAACAAGTTGACCCAATCTGTAGGCACTGTATTTTAACACATATGTCCATATGATGAGTCTCATTTTGGAGACACTACCTTTTAAGTCACGGAGGTCACGGAAAATGGACATCGGAAGGGGAATTCAGAATAAACAAGGTTCACTGTTTTCGTTAGTGCTGCGTTCGTTACTTCGTTCGAACGTCAGGCAGATTGCGGACGTTGGTGCCGCGTTCGATTAGACGTTCGAACGGTGTCGGTAATTTTGGTTTTGCTGCTAGCCTCACATTAAGCCCAATTCGCCCAAACCCTGGCCCACACGCCCAAGCCCACTTAAAACACATATTTAACACATTGTGAAATCAAAACAAATCTAAAAATCACATACCAAATTAAATAAAATACTTACACAAATTAAAGAAATTGCATGCCTAATTAAAATCAATCAACAAACTAAATGGCTAATCCAAGCCAATCAAATATTCAACATGCCTAATCCAAGCCAATCAAATCCCTTGCTTTCCTTGTCCAACACCAAATCATATCCCTTTTTAAATACACAAATCCCTTTCCTTGTCAAGCCTAACCCTTTGCCTATAAAAAGAACCCTTCACCAACCTTCTCAAGGCTAGCTAGCTCATTCACAAAAAAAATCCTCCTCTCTCCACTCTCTCTAGAGTTCACGCCCATTACAGAAAAAAGAAGAAAAAAATCTCCAACCCTTTTCCCCTAGCTCACATACAAAACACAAACAACACATACAACAACCCTTCCCTCACAAACTTAACAAGAACAACACACAGCAGCCCCTAACCCTTGAAATCAGCCCCTGACAGCACCGAAACTACCCCTGAAATCAGTCCCAAACAGCAGCCCTAAACACACACCAAAATAGTCCCCTAAACTACCAAAAAAGTAACCAGAACATCCCAAAAACAGTAACTAAAATACAGCAGCAAAAAAGTAGCAGCGGCAGCGAATCGGAGTCAAAATAGCAGCAAAAGACAGAGGAAGACAACTCAAAACAGTAAGACAACGAACGAGAATAGTGAACCAATGAACCGGAAGAGTTGCGGAGCATCCACCCTTCCGACGATCGTGTACCGTACATCCGAGAGGTGATTTAAAAGGTTAGACCTGAGGGCACTTTTTCATTAGTTTATATTCGTTTCTTTTATTATTGAATTCTATTCGCATGAGAGTCGTTTATGGATGCATGTTGTGGCTTGAATGAAATGGAAGAGTGTCGTCTCTTGTGGTATATAGGATGGAAACCCAGACGTAAATTCCGTAGCCGAATCCGAATGGACGGTAGTGCGGTCTGTACTTGGGATACAACTCCACGTACCACTTGAGTAAACAGCACCTTCTCTTGTTTTGTGTTGCTTTGGTTTATCTATTTCTTATTATTTAAATTCAGTATGTCGCTTATTTTTGTATGATATAATCGAGTGCATGGGCTCAGTAAGTGCGATGAAAGGTCCCCTAATTAGAAGGGTTAAAATCCTTCACCACGATGCTTTGCCGCACCGATTGATGTGTGTTCGGTTGAATGTGAGATACGTTCAATCGGGCACACTACGTTTAATATTATTGCTTTTAACTCTTTGTATGCATGATTCATTCGAGCGCATGGGCTTCGTAAGTGTGATGTGAGATCCCCTATGGGGAGGGGTTTAAAGCCCTTTACCACGATGCTTTGCCGCGCCGGTTGATGTGTGTCCGTTTGAATGCAAGATACGCTCAATCGGGCATATTTGGTTTGATATGATTGTCTTTATGTTTGTATGTATGATGTGATGCGACGCGCATGGGCTTAGTATGTTGGTCTAAAGGTCCTCTCTTTGAGAGATCAAGAGCCCCAAAAGGCCGCCTTTACGGCAGAACTTCGTCGCGCCCCTTTATTTTATTGTTTAAGTATTGCGTCTCATTTCATGCATCAGGTCTGTTCCCGTTCGAACGCGTTTACGAACGCAACTCGAACCCGCATGCATTTTGCCTTATCATGTATCAGGTCTCATTTCTGTTCGAACGCGTTCACAAACGCCATACGAACGTGAGCATTCTGTTTCATTTCCGTTCGAACGCGTTCATAAACGCCACACGAACGTGAGCATTCTGTTTCATTTCCGTTCGAACGCGTTCACAAACGCCACACGAATGTGAGCATTCTGTTTCATTTCCGTTCAAACGTGTTTACGAACGCTACTCGAACGAGAACCTTCTGTTTACCGTTTGAACGCGTCTACGAACGCTTCACGAACGCACACGGTAAACATATCCTCTTGCATCACATTATGACATGTCCATCTTAGCATATGGTTACCCCTTTGTACGCTATGCATTTGTATTACCTCTCTAGTTGTCTATTTCTGTTATGCGCCTACAATATTATTTGACGTCATTTTGATTTCCTTTACATTACACGCAAATGTTACCATGGCTGTTTGTGTTTATATTTACATGAATGATTGAATTCTTATGACGTTATGTGTTTGTTGTTGCAAAGGCCTAATTTTGAAAATATGAATTTGGCAATAAGATTTGGTTTCATGTATGTTAGATGTAAACTATACTTTCAAGCATGTGAATTTAGGATTGTGTTGCACTTGGAAATATATGTCATAGGCTTGGTTGGATTATTGCATAAATCTTTACATTACAAGTGACATGAGTAAGGGACCATTCCGAACCCAACGGTTTGAGGTCTTCCCTTGCGAGGGGTGAGTGCGGCCTTAAATCTTTGTCCCGGTTCATACTGGGTGGCGACTCCATGTTATTTCGTACTTCCCAACTAGGCCGCGAGCCTAGAACGGCGTCGCCCAGGTTCTGTTGTCCACAGTCTGGCGACTCCACTGGGGATAGAGAATCGGCCTTGAAATAATGTCTTGTAATGTTTGGATTTGTGCTTTAATTAACTGTGTCTACAAATGTGTGAAATAGGGGTTGTAATCAAAGGCATTTTGAGGCTAGGTAATGGTTTGGTGTCTTCCTTCACTCACTACCTTTCTAGAAGGAAAAGCTGTGAAGACACCTAGATAGCCATATACTCGTAGCCTATTGTGATGGACTAATTTGGAGGACTCGTTGTTTATTCCTGACACCAAGCGATAAGAGCCTAAGTGGCTTGGGTATTTAAGTGAGCCTCGCTCCACCTTCCCTCTGGGGAATCTACAACGGGAAATCCATTTGACAGTCTGTCACACACCATAGCTCATTGGCACGTACCTTAGTGTATAAAAAAGGATGTGACCTCGTTGTGGGCTATCCTTCGCCGATGAGAGCCTTTGTCCATACTCCCACGAACCCATGCGTAGACAGGGTTATATGGCTTATAACAAATATTTCCTTGTGCTTTAGGACTATTATCATTTGGATGAATTGGACTCTTTGTCAAAAATGCGAACTTGCTGGGCCATTTAAACTGGGGCTAGTTCGTATCTTATGACAATTAGGCCCAAAGCTTCTGAAATGATGGTGGGCCACACGGTAGAAGTTACTATTTTATGTTTATGATATCTTCCTTGTATGCTTATGTTTGGGAACATTGCTATTTGAATCCATCTGGATCTTTTGTCAAGAGATATGGGCTTGTTGGGCCATTTAAACTGGGACAAGAACGTATCTTATGACGATTGGGCCAAAGGCTTCTAAATGACAATGGGCCATTTTGTGATTGTGTTCGGAGTATTATCATTTGGATTTAGTTGGGCTCCTTGCCGTAAGATATGAACTAGTTGGGCCATTTAAACTGGGACGTGTTCACTCTTATGACAGTCAGCCCAAAAGCTTCTAAAATGATAATGGGCCGACTTGTTTGAAAATTTTATTTACTTAGTATGATTTATATGTTATATGCCTCTCATGCACCTCATGCATACATGCATCATGCTAACCCCTTGTGTTCTAAAAGCCATCATAGATTCCCGTTGGGTTAGGAAAGAAGGAAGATTTGTCAAAGGACCATTAACTAGCATGAGCAAGTTAGCCGACGAGGAGTCCCGCCTAGATCAATTGGAGACCAAAATAACAGGGATTATTGGATATTGCAAGCTATGACTAATGTTGTGACCAGTTTGGCCGTACTCCATATAGCTGATAATAGAGAGTTGTGCAACCAGAATAGAAAGATCATTGGGAAACCTTCAAAGCCCAAGCCCACTCCCTCTGGGGTTACCCCTGTCAGAAATAGACGATTCTCCAATTTAGGTAAACCTTTGTCAGAAGTATTCGAAAAGCTGAAAAGGCAAGGACTCCTATATCCCTTAGAGCCTAAACCACTTCCAAGTCCTGTGCCATGTCACCTTAACCTGAACCTTCACTGTTACTTCCATCAGCAAAAGGGTCATGAAACTAACAACTGTGCCCGCCTTAGGCACAAAATCCAGGACTTCATAGACTCCCACAAAATACCTAACCCTGAAAAAGAACAACCCGACACACACAGAAAACCTCCGCCCACACATATGATCAAAACTGGCCTACCAGATAGCCTTGCCCTCCAAACCCACAGCCATCAAACTTCTCGCATGGGGATACAGGACAACAGTGGCAAAGATGAAATAAAGCAGATGAGAGATTTCTGGGAAAACTTCTCAGACAGTGATGGGGAGGAAGTGACAAAAAGGGGAAGTAAATGGGAAGAAGAACTACTACAGTTGGAGAATCTGATGTTCGAAGGAAGCAAGAAGACATATGAAGACATAGTTGCAAGTTATGAGGGTGTTTGTTTCCCAGATCTCATTCAATTGTGATCCTGCATTTTCAACATAGACATTGATTTTGTTTGCTTGTTCGAACCTTTTTCTCAATAATAAAGAAGTTCATTTAGCTTACTTGCCTAGATCTCTTCCTTTCAACCGGCAACATGAGTATGTTTGAGAAAAACATTCAACCTTGGTACTATGAAATTCAGTGATGTTTAGAACACGGGGAATTCCCGAAAGCAGCAAGCAGAAAAGATATGGTAGCCATTCAGGAAATGGGAAATGGAGACAGTGGGACTGTTAGACTTGGAAAGAAACGGGTTCATAGAACAGATCAGTGCAGACAGGTTGAAGCAGTACTTTGCCAGAGGAAGAATTGGCGGAAGACCTAACCCAACGGGATAGGAAACTCATTCATGCATGCATGCATACACGTAACATACTTTGAATTCTTTTGTGTTTGTTTTGCTTTGTATTCACAGGTTTTGAAGCAGAAAGAGAGAAAGCGGCAAAGACAAGCCAATCAGAAACAGCTAAAGCACAGAAACAGATTCGGGTAGTTATCCTAGGGCCGGAACCCATATCAGCTTAGGGGGCAAGGCCCCACATCATATCAGTTTGGGGGCGAGGCCCATATCAGTTTGGGGGCGAGGCCCATATCAGTTTGGGGGCGAGGCCCATATCAGTATCGGATCGAGGGCGAGGCCCATATCAGTTCAGGAAGAAAGCCTATATTTAGTTCATCTCGGGAATAAAGCCTACATTCGGTACAATCCAGGAACAAAACCTCATGTCATTATAGTTCGGGAATAAAGCTCGGGAGGAATAAAGCCTCATGCCAGTATAGCTTGAGAACAAAGCTCAAGGGGAAGAAAGCCTCATGTCAGTATAGTTTGAGAACAAAGCTCAAGGGGAAGAAAGCCTCATGCCAGTTCAGTTCGGGAATAAAGCCCACACTCATTGCAGTTCAGGAAGAAAGCCTACATTCAGTTCAGTTCAGGATGAAAGCCTGCATTCAATACAGTTCAAGAACAAAGCCACACAGTCAGCTCAGATCAGAGAACAAAGCTCAAGGGGAAGAAAGCCTCATGTCAGTATAGTTTGAGAACAAAGCTCAAGGGGAAGAAAGCCTCATATCAGTATAGTTTGAGAACAAAGCTCAAGGGGAAGAAAGCCTCATGTCAGTATAGTTTGAGAACAAAGCTCAAGGGGAAGAAAGCCTCATGTCAGTATAGTTTGAGAACAAAGCTCAAGGGGAAGAAAGCCTCATATCAGTATAGTTTGAGAACAAAGCTCAAGGGGAAGAAAGCCTCATGTCAGTATAGTTTGAGAACAAAGCTCAAGGGGAAGAAAGCCTCATGTCAGTACAGTTCGGGAATAAAGCTCGAGAGGAATAAAGCCTCATCTCAACAGTTTGGGAATAAAGCTCGGGAGGAATAAAGCCTCATCTCAACAGTTCGGGAATAAAGCTCAGGAGGAATAAAGCCTCATCTCAACAGTTCGGGAATAAAGCTCGGGAGGAATAAAGCCTCATCTCAACAGTTCGGGAATAAAGCTCGGGAGGAATAAAGCCTCATCTCAACAGTTCGGGAATAAAGCTCGGGAGGAATAAAGCCTCATCTCAATAGTTCGGGAATAAAGCTCGGGAGGAATAAAGCCTCATCTCAACAGTTCAGGAATAAAGCTCGGGAGGAATAAAGCCTCATCTCAACACAGTTTAGGAAAAAAGCTCGGAGGAATAAAGCCTCATCTCAGTAGTTCGGGAATAAAACTCAGAGGAATAAAGCCTCATCTCAACAGTTTGGGAACAAAGCCCAAAGTTCAAAGTACCTCAACACGTGGAAAGTCAAGTGGCAGTTGGCGAGCCAGGTAAGTGAAAATGCATTGCATAACTTTGATAGGATTGTCACTGCTGCACATTACACAAGTCCCATCAAAGTGGGGGCGACTGTAGGCACTGTATTTTTACACATAAGTCCCTATGATGAGTCTCATTTTGGAGACACTACCTTTTAAGTCACGGAGGTCACGAAAAACGGACATCGGAAGGGGAATTCAGAATAAACAAGGTTCACTATTTTCGTTGGTGCTGCATTCGTTACTTCGTTCGAACGTCAGGCAGATTGCGGACGTTGGTGCCGCGTTCGATTAGACGTTCGAACGGTGTCGGTAATTCTGGTTTTACTGCTAGCCTCACATTAAGCCCAATTCGCCCAAACCCTGGCCCACACGCCCAAGCCCACTTAAAACACATATTTAACACATGGTGAAATCAAAACAAATCTAAAAATCACATACCAAATTAAATAAAATACTTACACAAATTAAAGAAATTGCATGCCTAATTAAAATCAATCAACAAACTAAATGCCTAATCCAAGCCAATCAAATATTCAACATGCCTAATCCAAGCCAATCAAATCCCTTGCTTTCCTTGTCCAACACCAAATCATATCCCTTTTTAAATACACAAATCCCTTTCCTTGTCAAGCCTAACCCTTTGCCTATAAAAAGAACCTTTCACCAACCTTCTCAAGGCTAGCTAGCTCATTCACAAAAAAAAGCCTCCTCTCTTCACTCTCTCTAGAGTTCACGCCCATTACAGAAAAAAGAAGAAAAGAATCTCCAACCCTTTTCCCCTAGCTCACATACAAAACACAAACAACACACACAACAACCCTTCCCTCACCAACTTAACAAGAACAACACACAGCAGCCCCTAACCCTTGAAATCAGCCCCTGACAGCACCGAAACTACCCCTGAAATCAGTCCCAAACAGCAGCCCTAAACACACACCAAAACAGTCCCCTAAACTACCAAAAACAGTAACCAGAACATCCCAAAAACAGTAACTAAAATACAGCAGCAAAACAGTAGCAGCGGCAGCGAATCGGAGTCAAAACAGCAGCAAAAGACGGAGGAAGAAAACTCAAAACAGTAAGACAACGAACGAGAACAGTGAACCAGTGAACCGGAAGAGTTGCGGAGCATCCACCCTTCCGACGATCGTGTACCGTACATCCGAGAGGTGATTTAAAAGGTTAGACCTGAGGGCACTTTTTTATTAGTTTATATTCGTTTCTTTTATTATTGAATTCTATTCGCATGAGAGTCGTTTATGGATGCATGTTGTGGCTTGAATGAAATGGAAGAGTGTCGTCTCTTGTGGTATATAGGATGGAAACCCAGACGTAAATTCCGTAGCCGAATCCGAATGGACGGTAGTGCGGTCTGTACTTGGGATACAACTCCACGTACCACTTGAGTAAACGGCACCTTCTCTTGTTTTGTGTTGCTTTGGTTTATCTATTTCTTATTATTTAAATTATGTATGTCGCTTATTTGTGTATGATATAATCGAGTGCATGGGCCCAGTAAGTGCGATGAAAGGTCCCCTAATTAGAAGGGTTAAAATCCTTCACCACGATGCTTTGCTGCACCGATTGATGTGTGTTCGGTTGAATGCGAGATACGTTCAATCGGGCACACTACGTTTAATATTATTACTTTTAACTCTTTGTATGCATGATTCAATCGAGCGCATGGGCTTAGTAAGTGTGATGTGAGATCCCCTATGGGGAGGGGTTTAAAGCCCTTTACCACGATGCTTTGCCGCGCCGGTTGATGTGTGTCCGTTTGAATGCAAGATACGCTCAATCGGGCATATTTGGTTTGATATGATTGTCTTTATGTTTGTATGTATGATGTGATGCGACACGCATGGGCTTAGTATGTTGGTCTAAAGGTCCTCTCTTTGAGAGATCAAGAGCCCAAAAGGCCACCTTTACGGCAGTACTTCGCCGCGCCCCTTTATTTTGTTGTTTAAGTATTGCGTCTCATTTCATGCATCAGGTCTGTTCCCGTTCGAACGCGTTTATGAACGCAACTCGAACGCGCATGCATTTTGCCTTATCATGTATCAGGTCTCATTTCCGTTCGAACGCGTTCACAAATGCCATATGAACGTGAGCATTCTGTTTCATTTCCGTTCGAACGCGTTCATAAACGCCACACGAACGTGAGCATTCTATTTCATTTCCGTTCGAACGCGTTCACAAATGCCACACGAATGTGAGCATTCTGTTTCATTTCCGTTCAAACGCAATTACGAACGCTACTCGAATGAGAACCCTTCTGTTTACCGTTCGAACGCGTCTACGAACGCTTCACGAACGCACACGGTAAACAGATCCTCTTGCATCACATTATGACATGTCCATCTTAGCATATGGTTACCCCTTTGTACGCTATGCATTTGTATTACCTCTCTAGTTGTCTATTTCTGTTATGCGCCTACAATATTATTTGTCGTCATTTTGATTTCCTTCACATTACACGCAAATGTTACCATGGCTGTTTGTGTTTATATTTACATGAATGATTGAATTCTTATGACGTTATGTGCTTGTTGTTGCAAAGGCCTACTTTTGAGCATGTGAATTTGGCAATAAGATTTGGTTTCATGTATGTTAGATGTAAACTATACTTTCAAGCATGTGAATTTAGGATTGTGTTGCACTTGGAAATATATGTCATAGGCTTGGTTGGATTATTGCATAAATCTTTACATTACAAGTGACATGAGTAAGGGACCATTCTGAACCCAACGGTTTGAGGTCTTCCCTTGCGAGGGGTGAGTGCAGCCTTAAATCTTGGTCCCGATTCATACCGGGTGGCGACTCCATGTTATTTCGTACTTCCCAACTAGGCCGCGAGCCTAGAACGGCGTCGTCTAGGTTCTGTTGTCCACACTATCCTTTCAAAGAAAAATTGGTCCGAGGACGATCGTGGTAAGAGGCGTCAGATTAATCTGGATCTTAACCTTTAATTTCCTGTAGATTTCAGCTAACCAGGTAAGACCTTCTTAACTCTCCTTTTACTGTTTAAGACATTGGGGACAATGTCTCATTTAGGTTTGGGGGAGGGAATTGGTTGATCAGTACCTTATTTTTAGTCCAAAATTTTTTGAAAAATACAAAAAATTTGGAAAATTTTCAAAAATTACAAAAATATTTTGCATTTTTATTTGACTAAAAAGGTGAAATTAGTAAGAGATAGCTGAGTAATGAGTTTCCACTCTTGAGACGTATCTCAAACCTATTTCGAAACAAGTTAATTTATGTTTATTTCATTTTGAATTATTTAATTTGTGAATTCTCCTTAAAACGGACTAAAATGGATCTTCATATGCTCAGTTGACAGATATTATCAACATATATAGTAACATACGGACATGAGCTAAAATTGAAAAGTTTGTAATATTCAGTACTCTAGTTTAATTGGAGGAACATCTCAAAAAGCAATGGAGTAAAAAAAAAAAAAAAACATCTGAGATCCGAGTTATTAAGTCTGTAAGGGTGTTTTAACACATAGTGCCCTAAAGCCAACTGGTTTGGGAGTCACTGGCCCAAAGCTCGTTACATGGATCGAAGATGCTATAAAAATATATATCTGAAGTCTGAGTAATTAAGTCCGTAGGGGTGTCTTAACACCTGGTGCCCTAAAGCCAACTGGTTTGGGAGTCACCGACCCAACACTCGCTACATAGACGGAAGGTATTGTATATAAATAAAAAAATAGAGAAAAATCAAAGAAAAAAATTAGAAAAATGAAAAAAATTATTCCATTGCTACAAAAAGGTGTGAAATCTGATAGAACTTTAGGACAAAAATATTACTCTCTTATCAACTGCACTTATGACTGTTGTGGGCAAAAATAAATTGTTTAATATTTTGTTGGCTATGTATATGAAGAATGGTAAAAATAATCGGAGAATTTACTTATTCAGTAATTTAGAATAAAACAAAACAACTAGTAACTTGGAGTAGAAGTTTCACTTGATTAGTCACTAACATCTTTATTCTCTTTTCGCTTGTCTTTTTGCTTTTGTGTGCAATAGTTTTACTACCTTTTTACTTTTGTAAAATGTTTGTGGGTATCATTGATGTAAACCCTCACGAGACTACAACTCGTCCACTAGGGACACCTAGGGGTTTAAAGGCTTGTTGCATACGCTAAATGCAACCGTGATCCCTACGAAAGTGGCTTAGTTAATTTATTTATGTTATTTTATGTTTTGCTCGAGGACTAGCAAAATGTTAGGTTTGGGGGTGTGATGAGTGGTAAATCTATCACTATTTCCCACTCATTTAACCTAATATTTTATACAGTTTCTTGAGTTTTGTGAATATTTTGATGTGTTTTGTGTTATTTTGTAGATAAATAAAGTTTTAGGACATTCTGGAGGTGATTTGGGCCAAAACAGTGAAAATTGGACGAAAAAGGCATTTTGGTAAATTCCCGCGTCGCGACGCCTATCGTACGCCGAACAGTGCTAACGTGAGTCGGGTCCACGTGTCAGAATCTGAGAAAAGTTTGACTTTGGTAACGTGCGCCGTGCCACGTGTCACCATCACAGCCGATCTGCTAACATGTGTCGTGCCACGTGTTAGCATCCTACAGTGCCGACAATCATCATCGCCACGTGTCACTCCACGTCATTGCCACGTCATCAGCCACATCACCAGGTTGACCAAGTCAAACTGCCACCTCACCACCACGTCATCATCAGCCAATCAGGAAGTGCCACATGTCGCAATCCTACGGTGCCGACAGTCTCTTTCCCACGTGTCGCCACATCATCGCCACGTCACCGCCACGTCAGCATCAATCATTGAGTATCTAATCCTTATCTGACACGTGGCGGATAAGAATCTTATCGACCAATCAGAAGCCGCCACGTGTCACAATAATTGAAGCCCAACCACCTCGCCACGTGTCACCTTATCAGCTTATCCAGAATCTGCAAACCGACGAACCAGAGCGTGCCACGTCGACAGAAGCTGGCGTAGCGACGCCAAAGGCCTTGGCGTCGCGACGCTGGAAGCCTACCAGGGCCTATAAATAGAGCTTCAAATTTCAGTTTTAGTTGTACCACTCTCTCTCATCTCTTTGATGTAAAGAGAGAGTTTCTCTCTCTAGTTTCATTTATTTTTTAGTTTTTTTTAGTTTTTAGTTTTGTAAATAATTTTAATTATGTTTTGTTAATATAGTAATTTACTTTTTTACTTTTTACATTTTTTACTATTTACCATGAGGAGGTAACACCCCAGCTAGGGTGAAAGGTAATTCTTTTACTGTTACTATTTAGATTAATCTCCCTTAAAAATGATATATTCACTATTTAAAATATTCACTTAAAAAGGATACCGCCAGATTGGTCGGGTGGTAATTCATTTTAATCTGGTTTAAACCTGACTAATAAAGGATACCGCCAGATTGGTCGGTTGGTAATATTATCACAAGTTTATATATTATTTTATGGGAGATATCTAAATTAGTAAATAGTAAAAGTAATTCCTTTTAGCTTAGCATTTTATTTTATTTTATTTTACTTTTTAACTTATACTTTATGTCTTTTACTTTTCAGTATTTTTACTTTATGTCTTTTACTTTTAAGTTTTTACTAGCCCTAGTTATGTGTTAGTTATCTGGGGTTGTGATGAATTCTAATATCACCGGTTTATAATGGGTTATTTTTATAGTTTGGGTAATTTAAAGGTTTACTTATTAAGTCTTAAGCTTAATGCTTCTTGTTGTCTGATCACCAATAAGATTGATGTGGTAAATCTAAAATGAACTAGACATAGGGATTTTAGGTTTCAGCCTTAGAATTAATAGCCCACGATCTTCCTTGATGATAGATAACCCTTTAATAGATTTCCTTACAGGATAGACATATACCTGTCGGGCGGGGGTAGCCATAATTGGAACTTAAACTTAATGAATCCAGATAATTTGGTTGACATAGACATATGGTTCACTTGGGTTAAACTAGGTATTTGCGTCTGACCATCGACAGAGGCTTTTGCATAATTTAGTGTTCCAGGTTAGTAAACTGATTTATTACACAAACATAAAATAATCACTTCATCTTTTAAAAGATATTAGAATGAATCACAACCCTAGATCTTTGTGTCTTTTGTTATTTTCCTTATTGTCTTTTTATTTATTTAGCAAATCTACAATCAACCAAATCAATCAAGCAATCATTCTCTTCTCCCTCAATTAGATATTTGTAAATAAATAGTATCAATAATTAATAACAATAGTAGAAATTAAGTCCTCGTGGGATCGATATTTTTATACTACTTGAACGATACGTGCGCTTGCGTTATACGTGTGTGTTTACGTCGGTCAACCCGCAACTACTGGGTCATTGGGCTGGACCACTAGCACTGCTCTACCTTCCCCCACAACACTCTCATGAACAAACTCCACTCTCTGCCCCCAATCTGGTTTAGGGGGAGGTACTATTGATCTATGATCCAGATTTATGCCTTGAGGCGCCCTACCATGCCTGGGTTTACCCCTTACTCCGGTTCTTCCCTTTGGTGGCATGGAAATCTAAGAAATTAAGAGAGGAAAGAAATAGTCAATTACATGTAAAAGAATTATAAGTGATTAGAATGAGACAAGCCTCGAGACAAGGTTACTAGAGTAAACAACCACTTATATATAGTAGTACCCCGGGTATACAACATATACAAGCCACTCCTACTCCATTACTGCAGTCACTGACTCCCTAGACCATGCTCTGATACCATCTTTGTAACATCCCCAGTACAAGAATGTTACCGGCAAGCAACAGATCCCACTGTCGCCTAAGCCTCTAACTCATGCAGTAGAACACTTGCTTTTATCTTAATGCTATGCAATGTTTCACTCAATCATACATGCAACTAAATAACTTAAATAAACTTAAATACGAGAACATGTACATATATGTGTGTGTGTGTATATATATATAGATATATATATGTCTGAAAGTATTTATAATATGTATACAACGTCAAACATATGCCAATGATACAACAAAATGACATCTTGGAGGACTACATTCTACATGAACATAGCTCTGGAAAGATGGACCTAATGACTAGTGACTGTATCATAACACTTGCCCTCAAACTGGGTCTCCAAAAGTAGCATATGGCTCACCAAAAGAAGATTCCTACAAAAGAACTGGGAAGTGGTGTGGGGTGAGTCTTGAGGATCTTAGTGGGTGGAGCTACAAAATAAGAAACTGAATCAGTACATCTGTGTGAAATCATTTATTCTTAAAGTGCTTCCGAAAACTTTTTTTGAAAACTGATTCTTTTCTTTTAAGCTAGAGAAAACCTTTTTCTGAAAACTTTATGTGAAAAATATCTCTGGTACTGTGGAAAACTTGACGCATAGGGGCGTTACGTATCACCGTCCCCCCATACGCCTAACTAGAGCCAGAAGTGCAAATCCATGACTTTGGGGTATTACGTATCGCCGTCCCCCAAAGCATGCCACTCCTGCCCTGAAACTAGTGGTCTTAGGGCGTTACGAATCGTTGTCCCCCAAGCCACTGAACTAGAGCCGGTAATGCTGATCCATGCTACTACCTGACCCTAAAATTAGGGTCAATAACAAGTAATATAAATCCATTTCAAAAAAAGAAAATCTCCACTCACAGATTTGAAGTCTGGTCAAGTTCCCTTCACGTCACTGGGGGCGAACGCTGCTCCTGATGAGTATCTATATAAAGTACACTATGTTAGAATTATAAGTTATAAAATACGGTTCGAAACCAAATTAAGTTCCTTAACCTAGTTGGAATACTCTCTTAGGACATTTATGTCCCTTAAAAGAAATGTAAAAAAATTCAGACTCTTAGTTACACGTCGCGACTTCCGAAAAAATTCATGGTTTTTGGGTACGCGTCGCGACGCCGGTTCCATCTGCGTCGTGATGCGCCCTTGTTAAATCTGGGCATGCTTCTGACTCATTTGTGTCGCGACGTGAGCTTGGTACGTCGCGACGTGACTCTGATTTCCATGATCAGATTTTCAGTAGGGTTAACTCCAAACCTCATTACATATCAAACACAAGCAAACACAATCATCTAATATCATTATATCAAACTTTCAACGTCTCAACACACTCCAAAACTCCTAATATTTACATAATGTTCTCATTAGAATTGAAAACCAAAAGTTCCCCACACATCAATTCCTTCACACAAAGCCACCCAAACTACATCATCATTGAGCCAACAACACACTTCACTCATTCAACTATCAAAATTCAAAACACCAAAAGTTGGGTCAAATAACAATGCACATTGATCTCATTTTTCTTCTTTTAGGGTTTAATTTGATAGATTACCCTTGATAAGACTCTATTTTGCTAAGAAAATGCAAAATTTCTCTCTTTCTCTCCTCACTCTCTAACTCACGGCATGCCCAAGGAAATGAACAAAATGATTTTTGTTCTTGATTTATTTATTCTTTCACCAATTACTTAATCCATTTTCTATAAAAGTGTAGACAATTCATTAGTTGGGCCTTAGGCTTCTTTCTTCCTTACTTTAAAAGTTTTGTTGGGATATTTAAGAAAATCAAAGGAAAATTGGGCTTCGTTGTTCCTAAATCGATCCCGGAAATTATTTACTAACCAGGAAAAGAAAATCCCATGGGTCCCTAGCCGAACAAAAAATTTGGGGTTGTTACACTTGGTGCGCAAGCTTGTGCGGCGTGATGCGTAGATAGTAGATGCTCTTACAACTGCGCACATAAAATGTGTCGTGTAATGATCCACACGTATAACGCAAGCGTACGTATCGTTCAAGTAGTATAAAAGTATCGATCCCACGAGGACTTAAAACCTTTTGTTATTAATTTATGAAGTCAAATTTTTACGAGTATGTAATGTATTGGTTATTTGATTGGATGGTGCCTTTAAACTTAAAACAAGTAAATGAAATTGCTTGAAAGTAGATTTAGGAAAATTCAATTTTATAAAAATATCCAGGGTTGTGAATCTTTCCAATATCATTTTTAAAGATGAAGGTTATCTTACGGTTGTGTAATATATCGATTTATTAACCTGGAACACGAAATGATATAAAAGCAAATTCCGATGGTCAGATACAAATACCCAGTGTAACCCGATTAATCATATTCCTACGTCAATTAAGTTATCTGAATTCATTAAGATTAAGTTCCAATTATGGCTACCCCCGCCTGACAGGTATATTCCTATCCTGTAAGGAAATCTATTAAAGGTTTATCTATCCTCAAAGAAGATCGTGGGCTATTAAGTCTAAGGCCTTAAACCTAAAATCCCTTTTCCAAGTTCATTTTAAGTTTACCGAATCAATCTTATTAATGGCCAGTTAACAAGATGCATTAAGACAAAGGTTCAATAAATAAACCTTTATATTACCCAAACCGTAATATAACCCCTTATAAACCGGTGATATTGGACTTCATCACAACCCCAGATAACTAACTTAGTTATGACATATAACTAGGGCTGGTAAAAACTTAAATAAAATAAAACACATAAAGTAAATTGTTGGAAATTAAATACTGAAAAGAAAATTGCTGAAAAGTAAATTGCTGAAAGTAAATAAATTAAAAGTAAAATAAAAGAAAATGATGGGGGTTAGAGGATCCACTTTTATTACTACTATTTTAGATATCTCCCTTAATATAATATATTAACTTTGCGTGATAATTACCAACCAGTCATATAAGCGGTATCCTGATTAAGTCAAATTAATAATTAATTACCAACAGACCAACCAGGCGGTATCCATGCTTAGTCAGGTTAAAACCAATTTATAATTAATTACCAACCGACCAATATGGCAGTATCCTTATTAAGTCAGGTTTATTATATTATAATTAAGGGAGACTAATCTAAATAGCAATAATAAAAGCTTTACCTTTTTCCCCAGCAAGGGGGAGTTACCTTCTCATTGCGTAAAAGTAAATTGCGGAAAGTAAAGACTTAAAAGTAAAGAAAAGAAAGTGTGAAAGTGGAAATTAATTACTGAAAGCTGTAAATAAACAAGCAAGATACAATCTTCTTAGTTATTCTTAAGGAATTTCAAAGAAGAAAGTATGAATTTACAAATGAAATGGCTTGGTATTTATAGGCAAAATTTTACCTCCATCAAATCATCCACCAAATCCATGTGTTGTGTTGGAGTTTCTACGGCCCCAAGGATAGATTATCAAGCATAAAATACATGTGAACACATACGAGGGAGTTGCGGAATACTCACATCGATCGGTTGAGCGACGCGCGAGGCAACAAAAATTTTCTACCTCCTCTTTACTGCATTCGGTAGTGGCAGTTTCTGGTCTTCCAAGAATCGGCCATTGTTGGTCCTTCGTCAAGCTCCAAGCTTCGCGAAATGATTCCAAGCTCATGGGTGGACTTCCCTATCACCTTCGCATGACTTCGTAGTGTGCTAGCACTCCCGATTTTGCCACAAAATCGGGACTTTTGCTTCCCATTTTTTGTCTTTGGCTCTCGGCAGTGAGCTGCCAAACCAGAAGAAAAAACAGCCCCAAGGGCGTGAATGAGAGGGAGAGGAGAGAAGAGAGAGTAGTGAATTTTGTTACTTCAAATGGTAAATGATTTTCCAAAAATCATATACACAAAATTACTTTCCAAAAGTCAACAAAGTACAAGCTTTAAAAGCTCCCAACAACTCCCATCAAGTCACATCATTCAATCAATCAATGGTCACATCACTCAAAGTGACATGTGATTTGACACTTGATGTGACTAGTGATTTGACGCTTGATTTGACTTGCGTGCCGCACTCGAATTCGAAATGCGAATGCGCTCGCAAATAATCCCGGGCTCAGGTTCGCTAGTTCCAAATTAATGAATTTTCCGTTGCGATGTAATTAAATGATTATGCCTAGTGAAATCACTATTCACGTCGCTAACGAATTAATTCTAAATTAACTCGTTCGCCCGAATTAAAATTTAATTTCAATTCCGCGTCGAAATCAAATTTCATATAATATATCAAATATATTATTTTATCGATTAATTTCAAATTAATTGTTATCTCTCTTTAATTGATATTTTATCCCAGATAAAATATCTCCGCAATTAATCCTAGATTAATTTTCTCTCTCATCATTAATTAATCCCAGATTAATAAAAGTGTGAGTCATACGTGAAGCGACCCATGAGATCCCCGGATATGTTGGCAGTAAATTCGGTCGTCGGACTATCTGAACACGTAAGTACCTAGTACTACGTTTGTACCGATTTACAAGACAAGGTTGGCTTCTAGCAAAGCGCCATGCCTACCCAATTCTCCAGAAATATCCTTACAGGAATAAGGATCTATATCAGGCGTAGTATACGTAGTATTGCGTATCTCGATCCAGTATCGGATGATCACATGCAAGGCCTGGGGCTGGTACAGTGTCTGCCCCGTACGAAGCATATATCAGATTACGAGCAACTAGTCTCTTTAATATCGGATAATCATGACCAAGTCATATTATCCCGACGGTTGCAACCTTTTTAGAGAACCAGTTCAGTATCCCTATGCGATCATCATCTCCATATGACTGGAGTGATACTTCCGTCTTGACATCACATCCAACACACTACGATTCTCGATATACCCAGAAGAGGCGTACACAGAAACCGGTTAAAGCCCTGGACGACCAAAACCAAAGTATATTGATTGTCGCAAGTATTAGCGGTGCAAGTCTCAGGTTAAAACCAAATACACCTACCCTGATTTCAGACTTCCATAGGCACATAATCATACTGCCAATGGAATTCCGAGGGGGTCTATCCAGAGCGAAGCTGTTTCCCGTACCATCGGTAAAACACAACCTCCTATTACACTTCCATGAGTATCCTATACCCAAATATATGAGAACTATGTCGTTATGCCCTCACAACGCGTACAAGTGTAATACTAGTCTTTTACGCATTTATCGATGTCCAATCTCGATAATACTCTGACTAGGGATATTTAATGATTTATCCTTCGTGGATTGATACTGTCTCATATCATTCTCAATCCAGGAACAAATCATAAGGACCTCCTATCATTTATATATCTTGGTGATCTAATCATAAATGATAAGAGTGCAATCTCCTATGTCACATAGTTAATTTGTACAACAACACCATGATCTGTACAAATAGTGACGCTATGGGTCATAATTGTCCAACAATCTCCCACTTGGCCTATAGCCAGTCACTCGAGTGTCTGACACCGGAACTATGTACGGTTGGCTCAAACTGTTGAGAAAAGGCTTTCGTCAGTGGATTTGCATGATTATCGTCTGATGCGATTTATACGATCATCACATCGCCACGATGTATGATCCGAACGAATCAGATGAATAGTCGAAGTATGTATCTGGATCGTTGATGAGACCATTAATTCTTTAGCCTGTGCTGACGCCTAGCTCAGCTGCTAACAGAACTATATCTAATCTAATTAGATTTATTATCGACCCAGAAGGCTTCTATTGCTGCCTCAGTTGCAGCAATAACCCGCATGTGTTGTTTATTCGGTAACAGTATCTTGCTTGGAAGATTTCCAGCTCACTGTTCCGTTATTCAAACTGTATGGTACCATTTTATCAGTTTAGGAAACTTGCAACAGTGATCCCAGTCACTTCAAGTTTTCCATCTCCATAGTAAAAGACAGCATTCTTAGTTCTCTAAGAAACTAACGGATGTTCTTACTTTCAATCCAGTGACTATCAATTGGATTGGCCTGTTTGTGAATCCACATGCTCAAAGCGTATGAGACACCAGGTCACATACATTTTTCAATGTACGAGTTCTCGGAGAGTTTTAACAACTTTAAATCTTTCCCAGAAGATCTTTATTCCTAGAATAAAGGTTGTTTCTCCCAAGAATTCTATAGAGAATTTTCTCGAAAGCCAAGCTTTCACCGATAGTTTTATGGGATTATCATTTCCAAGAAATGATATATTATCATTATTTTATAGGATAGCCATTGTCAGTGCGCTCCCACTAACCCTCTTATATACACAAGAATCATTTTCGTTTTGAATTAAATCATAAACTATTATGATTACATCAAAACGATAATTCCAAGAACCTTTGCTTGCTTCAATCCAAACATTGATCGAATAACCTGCAAACCTTGTTTGCTAGTTATGGTACGACAAAACCGTCAGGATGTTGAAAACATCCTCCAAAAGGTTTCCTTTTTAGGAAAGCGATTTTCCCGTTAAGCTGACATATTTCATATATGAAACATGCAGCTTCAGCAAGCATTATTCAAATGGATTTACCGTGGAAACAGTTAAAAGGTTGAATCGTAATCGACACAATATTGATAACGATACCTTTCCTTTAAAAGCCTAGCTTTATACGTTGGTATGTTGCCTTCCACGTATGTCTTCCTTGAAGACTTATAATGTACCAATAGGCACAATGCCTTGCGATACATCAACTAGTATCCAAACTTGGTTGATATACATGGAATCCATTTCGGATTCATGACACTTTGTCATAATATAGAGTAAATACCTTGTATCACTTCCTCATACGTAGTCAGTTGGTATTCCTCAAAAGATTAACATCTTTATAAGGTGCGATCAGAAACCCATACCCAGGTTGTTTTCTGACTCTCTCCGACTTACGCGGTTCTTGTGTATTCGAAGATTAATGATATAGTTTAATCCTTGATGAACTATTTGTGTTCCATTAGGAATCAGTGCCTAGAATAGTATTACTCCGATTTTCATCGAGTTTTACTATCCTCCCACTTACCACTGCATATGGGTATTCCTCTTAGGAAAACCGCATGGCGATCAACAATTAAATTGTTCTCTAGTGAGTTGTATAAGTACTATACTTATGGTATCCCTAGGATAACCTACAATTGGCACTTATCCAATTTGGGTTTTAGTTTGGTATCATCCAAACATATGCCTAGCATTCCCAAATTATCAGGAATGAGAAATCCGGTTTCTTTCATGTTCATATCTAATATGATATCTGTCAAACAGATTTTTATAGAAACTTATTCTAAATAAGTTATGCACTGTGTATGCGTATCAGTTGAAGGAAATGGTAGCTCAGAGAGACTCATGATTAACCTTATCATGTCCAACAAAATTCGATTACTCGGTTCGGACACACCGTCAAAATGACGTGTTCCGGGAGGAGTCCTCATTGAAAGAATACTATACTCTTTCAAGTATATTAGAAACTTATTGCCTAAGTATTTTCCATTACGGTCTCACCGTGACGGTTTAATACTTCAGCCGATCTGTTTGTCTATTTCGTGTCGAAAACTCTAAAAGTTTCTGATTTGTGTTTCAAAAGAAACACATAACCATAACGCGATGCCACATTCGTAAAGGTCACGAAATATTCATATCCACCTCTAGCCTAGCTAGACATGGGACCACTAGCTTCAATATGAATTAGGGCTAACAGATCAGTGGCATGTACACTTTTACCGAGTAAAGGTGTTATAGGAACTTTGCCCAATAAACTAGATTCGTAGACTTTATTTGATTTGAATCAAATTTGTCCGAGTACCCACTCTTCAAAAGTGTGGATATACGATTCTTGTTTGATTGTGTCCCAGACCACAATGCCACAATATGTTTCTTCTGATCAAATCAGTTTGAGCTGTTTGTTTGTCATGTTATACGTTTGAGATTTATTTATATTCAAAATATAAATGCTGTTATTCACATCTAATGTGTATATCTCAATATCATCTTTATAAAATGAAACACTTTAGTGTTCTAGAATATAAAGGTTCAATCCGCAATGGATTAAACAATGATATAGAGATAATGTATCTAGTCAAACTAGTTACATTATAACATTTTCCTAATTTAAGTACACACCCAAATGTAGTTCCTAAACTTAGGTATCTACGATTAAAACAGGGACTTTCGTCCTGTTTCCAATTCGTAGATAAATCTCAATCTGAAGTCAGTATCCTGCTCATAGCAGATTCTGAACAACAATATATATTTATGTATCACACTAACTATCTAAAATCCAATTTTAATACTAGTAGTGAACATAATATGACAAACATATTTGAAGTCAGAGCCTTGCCCCGTTTTCAATTCCTTCATGTCTGCATTGTCCAAACGACAGTCACGCTTCCGCGATCCCGTTTGCCACATTTAGGCAGACATTTTGGGATATGTCATTTATTTTCCTAGAAGATTATAATGATTTTGTCTTTGCCCTTTCAACACTCCAGAAGCCTTTGGCCTAGCCTCGGGTTTCTAGAATATCGAGGTAAGGTGCGCCTTGCGCTACTTGCCTCATTGCAAACTTTTACTTTATCTGCTTGAGAATAGTCATTAACTCTCCAAGAGTTATTTATTGCAATATGTACTTCTAAGATCTAAGAATAGATCTTTGAAGATCCTTCAATTTCAGTATCATACTTTAAGGATCTAACCCTTAGTTCTGACAAAGAAATTAAGGAGTCTACTGCGACAAGCTTAAATGGATTAAGCACTAAAGTCATCATCACATTAATCTTCCAAAGATTATGCTATATTATTTGCTTAACTCCGGGCTTAGGCCTAATATGTTATTTTATCAAATAAAGTAACTTATTAGTTTTTCCAGGACCATCCTGAAATTCTATTCCCAATTTTGAAAATTAAATCATTTAAAAACATTTTCCCTAGGATTATGTTTTAAATGTCAATATTTCAATTTTATCTTGATTCTAATAGTCCAAATATTTAATCAACGATTTAGCTACTATTTATTATAATGATTACAATAGTCCAACTATTTAATCAACTATAATTAAATTATTTTGAATACAGTCCAACTGTTTTATTAAAACAACGTTTAAATATTAGTCCAACTAACATTTAATCTATTTGACGACGAATGATATTTGTTTGAGCGCGTATGGCAAGTAATTAAACGAATATTGCCTCTAACCCTCTGTCGAGTACCCGGGAAACCGTGTTTCCTAGTGGGCTAGGATCCCGTTAAATACCACACAATCTTGACTTTGGCCAACAAATTGTATGATAATTAACTAGGTAGATCTCTAAGATCAATTGGATCCAATCCAATTCCTAGATCCAGTAGGGGGACGTCCAAGTCCGAAACATATATCTTATATATGCCAATATATCCAATATATTACCTAACATTTTTCATCTGAATCAACTAAGCCTTGGCTTTGGCACAACAAACTTAGTGATCCCAGTTAAGTGCGACCCATTGACCATGGAAAGGTTCATAATCAATGTCGATGGACAAGAAGTGGTATTGACTTTGGCCAACAAACCACAACTTGGACAAGACACCAATATGGAACAAAGCTCTCGTGATTCAAACACATCCTCGACGGACAAAGGCTTTGACTTTGGCCAACAAGCCAATGCCAGTCTTAGATCTTGACTTTGGCCAAAGCTCTCGTGATTCCATTTGGATTTCAATTTTCCAGGAAATAAATGAAGACGAGAATTATAAAGAAATTTTTTTTGACCAACTTCAAATGTTTATCGTGAAATTCGACTATCATGAAAAGCCTTAGTTTTAGCTTTAAGAATTTTTGTATTCTCATATGAATCATTTTTAACTCTTCAAGTTCATTTAATTACAATATACGTTTATGACTGGCATTTTCAAGGTTTGAATTGAATGCTTTAACAGCCCAATATGCTTTATGCTCAAGTTCTACAGGCAAATGACAAGGTGTTGGGTTCTCTAAGAACATGCCTAGGATCAATTAAGCATAAAGTTTGTGTGAATAATCAACGAAGTTTGCGGAAAAAGTACTCACATTGATCGGCAATGAGGATGTAGGATTTCAAAAAATTTGCTCCTTTGTGTACTGCTCCAAGGAGTTTCGGCCAAGCCATGGTGGAGAGAAAAGAAATGTGTTATGTAAAAATGATTTCCAAAAGTCAATTACATAATACCAAAATCAAATCTTTGGTATATGTCTTTCACAAATCAAGTTTGTGTGTAAGACAAGTTACCAAAATTTCACCAACTTCTATCAACCAAAAGTTGATAAAGTTGACTAGGTGATGTGACTTGTATGGGCCCCACTTTAATTCAAAATCTGAGTGGGCCCGCAAACACATTCCGGGCTCGGGTTCGTTAATTCCGAATTAACGAATTTTCCGTTGTGACTTAATTAAATCAAATTTAATTAAATAATAATGCCTAGCAAAATTATTATTTAAAGTCGCTTGCGAATTAATTCTAAATTAATTATTTCGCCCGAATTAAAATCCAATTTTAATTCTGTTATGAAATCTAATTTCATTTAATATATCGAATATATTATTTTATCGATTAATTCCGAATTAATTGTTTTCTCTTTATTAATTGAATTTTATCCCAGATAAAATCTTTACGCAATTAATCCTAGATTAATTTTCTCTCTCTTATAATTAATCCCAGATTAATTATGTTCGAGTCATACGTCATCGGTGAATCTTCGGGAAGCGACCCATGAGATCCCTGGATATGTTGGCAGTAAATTCAGTTTTCGGACTATCCGAACACGTGCGTATCCCGTACCACGTTTTTATCGATTTACAATACATGGTTGGCTTCTAGCAAAGCACCATACCTACCCAATTCTCCAGAAATATTCTTTTAAAGAATAAGTAATCTTTGTCAGTCGTAGTATACGTAGTATTGCGTATTACGATCCAGTATCGGATATCACATGCTAGGCCTATGGCTGGAATTGTGTCTGCCCCGTACGAAGCACATATCGGATCTCTGGTAACTAGTCTCTATAATCGGAAAATCATGACCTAGTCATATTATCACGATGACTGCAGTACTTAAGAGTACTAGTTCCGTATCCTACATTATCATCATCTCCATATGACTGAAGTGATACTTCAATCTTGACATCACACCCAATACACTACGATTCTCAATATACCTAGAAGAGGCGTACACGGAACTTGTTAAATCCCCGGACCACCAAAACCAGAGTATATTGATTGTCGCAAGTATTAGCGATGCAAGTCTCAGGTTAAGACCAAATACACCTACCCTGATTCGGATTCCCATAGACACATAGTCATACTACCAATGGGATTCCGAGGGGTCTATCCAGAGCGAAGCTGTTTCCGTACCATCGGTAAACAGAACCTCATATTACACTTGCATGAGTATCCAATACCTAAATATATGATAACTATGTCGTTACGCTTCCATAACACGCACAAGTGTAATACTAGTCTATTTCGTATTATCGATGTCCAGTCTCGATAATACTATGACTAGGGATATTTAATGATTAAACCTTACGTGGATTAATACTGTCTCATATCTTATTAATCCAGTATTAATCATATGGACTTTTATCATTTATATATATCCCGGCAATCCAATTACAAATGATAAAAGAGTAATTTCCTTTGTCACATAGTTAATTTGTACAACAACACAATGTTCTGTACAAATAGTGATGCTATGGGTCATAATTGTCCAACAATCTCCCACTTGGCCTATAGCCAATCACTCAAGTGTCCTACACATGAACTATGTACGGGTCGCTCAAACTTCTGCTGAGAAATAGCTTTCGTCTGCGGATTTGAAAGGTTATCATCTGATGCGATTTATTCAATCACATCGCCACGAGGTATGATCTTACGAATCAGATGAAATGGTTGAAGTACATACTTGGATCGTTGATGAGACCGCGGTTCCTTAGCCTGTGATGTAGCCTAGCTTAGCTGCTAACAGAACTACTCATAATCTAATTAGGAATTTTATAGATCTAAAATGCTTCTTTTGCTGTCTTACCTGCAGCAATATACCGCTTTTTTATTTATTCGGCAACAGTATCTTGCTTGGAATATTTCCAGCTCACTGTTCCGTTATTCAAACTAAATAATACCCTTATTGTGACTTACAGTCGTTTTTGTCGGTTTGGTAACTTGCAACGGTGAACCCAGTCACTTCAAGTTCTCCTTCTCCATAACTTAAGAAAGTATCCTTAGTTCGTCTAAGATACTTAAGGATGTTTTTAACATCAATCCAGTAACCATCACCTGGATTGGCCTGATTGTGACTCCATATGCTCAAAGCATATGAGACACCAGGTCGCGTACATATTTTTCAATGTACGAGTTCTCGGAGAGTGTCAACAACTTTTAGATATATCCAAGTAGATCCTTATTTCTAGAATAAAGGTTGCATCTCCCAAGTATTCCATTGAGAATTTTAATGAAAGCCAAGCTTTCACCGATTGTATTATGGGAATGTCATTTCCAAGAAATGATATGTCATCATTATATAGGACAATCAATGTCAGTGCGCTCCCACTAACCTTCTTATATACACAAGAATCTTTACCGTTTTGAATGAAACCATATACCAATATGATCTTATCAAAACGTTAGTTCCAAGAACGCAATGCTTGCTTCAATCCATAAATGGATCGATTTATCTTGCAAACCTTGTTTCCATGTTTTGCACGACAAAACCGTCAGGATGTTGCATACAAACATCCTCCAAAAGGTTTCCGTTTAAGGAAAGCGATTTTGACGTACCATGTGCCATATTTCATAAATGAAATATGCAACATTAGCAAGCATTATCCAAATGGATTTAATCATGGAAATAGATAAAAGGTTTCATCGTAGTCGACACTATGTCGTTGACGATACCCTTTCTGTACAAGCCTAGCTGTGTACATTTGTATGTTGCCATCCATGTATGTCTTCCTTGAAGACACATTTAGTACCAATAGGCACAATGCCTTCTGGTACATCAACCAGTGTCCAAACTTAGTTGGTATACATGGAATCCATTTCGAACTTCATGGCACTTTGCCATAAAAGGAGTCGATACCTTGTATAACTTCCTTATACGTAGTCGGTTCGTCTTCCTCAATAAGATTGATATCTACATGAGGTGAGATCAGAAACCCATACCTCCCAGGTTGTTTTCTGACTCTCTCTGACCTACGCGGTTCTTGTGTATTCGAATATTGTGGTACAGTTTCATCCATGATGAAATGTTTATGTTTCGTAAAGGAGTCGGTGCCAGAAACAGTATTACTCCGATTTTCATCGAGTTTTACTTTCCTCCCACTTACCACTGCATATAGGAATTCCTCTTAGGAAAACCGCATGGAGAGCAACAATTGAATTGTTCTCTTGTGAGTTGTATTAGCACTATACTTTGGTTTCCTTAGGATAACCAATTACAAATAGGCACTTATCCGATTTGGGTTCTAGTTTGGTACCATCCAAATGTATGCCCAACATTCCCAAATCTTCAGGAATGAGAAACCCGATTTCTTTCCTGTTCATATCTAATATGAAGTCTGTCTAACAGATTTTCATGGAACCTTATTCAAAATAAGTATTGCACTGTTTAATGTGTATCCTCAGAAGGAAATTGGTAGCTCAGAGCGACTCATCATAAACCTTACTATGTCCGACAAAGTCCAGTTTCTCTATTTAGACACACCGTCAAATTGAAGTGTTCCGGGAGGAGTCCACTATGAAAGAATACCATACTCTTTCAAATAGTTGAGAAACTTATTGCTTAAGTATTTCCATCATGGTCCAATCTTGATGTTTTAATACTCTTGTCGGTCTGTTTTTATACTACGTGTCGAAACTCTTTGAATTACTCAAAAGTTTCTGACTTGTGTTTCATAAGATACACATATCCGTAACGCGATGCAACATCCGTAAAAGTTACGAAGTATTTATATCCTTCTCTAGCCTAGCTAGACATGGGCCCACTTACATCACTATGAACAAGGGCTAATAGATCGGTGGCACTTGCACTTTTACCAAGTAAAATGTGTTTTAGGCACTTTACCTAATAAACTAGATTCGTAGACATTATTTGAATTAGAATCAAATCTGTCCTAGTACCCACTTTTCGAAAGTGTGGATATACGAGTCTTGTTAATGTGTCCCAGACAACAATGCCACAAATAAGTCTCATCTGATTAATTCAGTTTGAGCTATTTGTTTGTCATGTTATCTGTATGAGATTAATTTATATTCTAAATATAAATACTGTTATTCACATCTAATGTGCTTATCTCAATATCATCTTTATGAATAAAACACTTAGTGTTCTAAAATATAAAGGTATACCCGCAACGGGTTATACTTGATATAGAGATAATGTTTCTAATCAAACTAGGTACATTATAACAGTTTCCTAATTTAAGTACATGCCCCAAGGGCAGTTCCAAAACTTAGGTTTCTACGGTTAAAACAACGACTCTCATCCAGTTTCCGACTCGCAGGTCGATCTCAACCGAAGTCAGTCTCCTGCTAATCAGCAGATTTTGCACATCAGTACATATTTATGTACCACATCTAGTATCAAAAATACAATTTTGAAACCAGTAGTGAACATGTTTATGACAAACATACTTGAAGCCTGAGCCATGCCCCGCCTTCACTTCCTTTATGTCTGCCTTGTCCATTCGGTAGTCACGCTTCTAGTGACCCCGTTTGCCACAAATTAGGCAGACATCTTGGGACATATCCTTTGTCTTCCTAAAAGACTGTGACGATTTTGCCTTTGCCCATTTTAGAAGTTCTGGCTCTGTCTCCTTGAGCATAGCCTGTTGGAGTTTCTACGGCCCCAATGATCGATTATCAAGCAAGAAATAAGTGCGAATACAACGAGGGAGTTTCAGAATACTCACATCGATCGGTTGAGTGACGCGGCGACGAACAAAAAATTCAGTTTCTGTCCTCTATACTGCTCACGACAGTGAGCTGCTATCCTCTCCAAGATTCGGCCATTGTTGCTCATTGAACAAGCTCCAAGCTTCGTCAAATGATTCCAAGCTCATGGGTGGACTTCACTATCACCTTCGCATGTCTCTTGGAGTGCTAGCTCTCTTGATTTTTGCCACAAAAATCAAACATTTGCTTCCCATTGCTCTCTGTTTTCTGGGCATAAAACAGAAGCAAGAACAGCCCTTGTGGGCGTGAGATGAAGAGAAGAAAGAGAAGAGAGAATTGTGACTGTTGGTTGCCAAAAGTGTATCTAATACACATTTGTTAATTTCAAATTCATTTACCATGAATTTGGCTTTCCAAAAGTCAAGCAATTAAGGCTCCAACCACTCACATCAACTTCCATGAATCATGAATAGTGACTGGAGTCAATCACTGAAAGTGAAAGACATCTATCACTTGATTGACGAATGATGTGACGCTAGATGCAACTAGCGATTTGACGCTTGATTTGACTTTTGTGCCGCACTCGAATTCGAAATGCGAATGCGATCGCAAATAATCTCGGGCTCGGGTTCGCTAATTCCAAATTAACGAATTTTCCGTTGCGACGTAATTAAATGATTATGCCTAGCGAAATCACTATTCACGTCGCTAACGAATTAATTCTAAATTAATTCATTCGCCCGAATTAAAATCTAATTTTAATTCCGCGTCGAAATCAAATTTCTTTTAATATATCGAATATATTAATTTATCGATTAATTCCAAATTAATCGTTCTCTCTTTAATTAATATTTTATCCCAGATAAAATATCTCCGCAATTAATCCCAGATTAATTTTCTCTCTCATCTAATTAATCCGAGATTAATTAAAGTGCGAGTCATTCGTCATCGGTGAATCTTCGGGAAGCGACCCATGAGATCCCCGGATATGTTGGCAGTAAATTCGGTCGTCGGACTATCCGAACATGTAAGTACCTAGTACTACATTTGTACCGATTTACAAGACAAGGTTGGCTTCTAGCAAAACGCCATGCCTACCCAATTCTCCAGAAATATCCTTACAGGAATATAAGGATCTATATCAGGCGTAGTATACGTAGTATTGCGTATTTCGATACAGTATCGAATGATCACATGCAAGGCCTGGGGCTGGTACAGTGTCTGTCCCGTACGAAGCATATATCGGATTACGAGCAACTAGTCTCTTTATTATCGGATAATCATGACCAAGTCATATTATCCCGACGGTTGCAACCTTTTTAGAGAACCAGTTCTGTATCCCTACGCGATCATCATCTCCATATGACTGGAGTGATACTTCCGTCTTGACATCACACCCAACACACTACAATTCTCGATATAAGCAGAAGAGGCGTACATAGAAACTGGTTAAATCCCTGGACGACCAAAACCAAAGTATATTTATTGTCGCAAGTATTAGCGGTGCAAGTCTCAGGTTAGGACCAAATACACCTACCCTGATTTCGGACTTCCATAGACACATAGTCATACTAGCAATGGAATTCCGAGGGGGTCTATCCAGAGCGAAGCTGTTTCCCGTACCATCGGTAAAGCACAACCTCCTATTACACTTGCATGAGTATCCTATACCCAAATATATGAGAATTATGCCGTTTGTGCCCTCACAACGCGCACAAGTGTAATACTAGTATTTTACGTATTTATCGATGTCCAATCTCGATATTACTCTGACTAGGGATATTTAATGATTTATCCTTCGTGGACTGATACTGTCTCATATCATTCTCAATCCAGGAATAAATCATAAGGACCTCCTATCATTTATATATCTTGGTGATCTAATCATAAATGATAAGAGTGCAATCTTATTTGTCACATAGTTAATTTGTACAACAACACAATGATCTGTACAAATAGTGATGCTATGGGTCATAATTGTCCAACAAAGCCATCAACTCTCCAAGAGTTTTCTCTTGGTTCATAATGAACCTACCCCAGCATTCGGGTAGAGAATATAAGATCAAATCTTTGGAAGTCTCGGCCATGTAGGTAATGCCCAGCTAACCCAGCTGATTGATGACAGCAATCATCTGTGACACCTAGTGCTCGTCAGATGTACCCTCTGACATACGCGAGTGAAAGAGCATCTTTTGCAATTCATACTTCTAAGATCTAAGGTTAGATCAATGAAGATCTTTAATTTCATTATCATGGTATAAGGATCTAATCTTTAGTTTTGACGATAGAATTAAAGTATCATTGCATGAAGCATAAAAGATTGAGCACTTAAGTTATCATCACCATGAGTATTCCAAAGCTCATTCTCTACTATTTGCTCAACTCCAGGCTGAGGCCCGAGATGTCACTCTATCAAATATAGTAACTTCTCAGTTCCCAAGACTATCCTGAGATTCTATTCCCAATCTGAAAATTGAAGCCGCTTAAAGATAGTTTTACCTAGGATTATGTTTTAAACGCTAATCTTTCAGTTATCTTGATTCCAACAGTCCAACTATCCAATCAACGATTTCGGGTACAATCGAATATAATGATTACTATAGTCTAACTATATAATCAACTACAATTGATCGGTTAAATTCAAATGTATTGATTACTATAATCCAATTATATAACCAACTACAAATGAAGTAGTTTGAATACAGTCCAACTGTTCAATTAAAACAACAATTGAATATTAGTCCAACTAATATATTTATATTTAAATAATGACGAAAAATGAAATGAGCGCGTATTGGCAAGTATCTAAACGAAATTGAAAATTTAATACTTGCCTCTCATTATTTTTCGGCGAGCCTCTAACCCTCTGTGGAGTACTCGGGAAACCTAGTTTCCTAGTGGGCTAGGATCCCGTTAAATAACACACAATCTTGACTTTGGCCAACAAATTATACGAAACTTAACTAGGTAGATCTCTAAGATCAATTGGATCTCATCCAATTCCTAGATCCAGTAGGTGGACATCCAAGTCCGAAACATATATCTAATATATGCCAATATATCTGATATATTCCCTAACATTTTTCCTCTGAATCAACTAAGCCTTGGCTTTGGCTCAATAAGCTTAATGAAACTAGTTAAGCGTGACCCATTGACAGTGGGAAAGCTTCGTAATTGAGGCCGATGAACAAGAAGTGACCTTGACTTTGGCCAACAAATCACAACTTGCCCAAGGCGTATGATATGGAACAAAGCCTTCATGATTCAAACACATCCACGATAGACAAATGTCTTGACTTTGGCCAACAAACCAATGCCAATCTTGGATATTGAGAGAGAATCACTCAATGTAAGGAAAAACGCTAAATATAAAATGAGGGTTTTTGCGTAAATTGGCAACCAATTTATTATCTTTGATTAGGTCTCATCATACACCCTTAAGCATGCATTCTAAAAGCATAATAAGGCGCGATAAATAAATTAATAATGATATGCGGATGGATATCTCACAAATTATTCCTAGAATAAATCACTTCATTTCCTCTCCCCGGGTAGCACTGTTCTAACTTCTACCCAATTACATAATACTTCTAAAGAAATCTCATTTACATTGATGGGAATTGGTGAGAAGAGAATTACAAAGAGTCGATAGATAAAGGCTGGACATGCAGGTCCAATTTAATAAATTCTAAATTTATTACAACAATTTCCAAAATTGCCCTCACCCATCTAATATCCATCCGATATACATTATTCATACAATACATCCATGTATTCACACAAATCATGTTATCAATCAATCTAATCCAATTAATTAATCTTTGAATTAAGTGATCATCCAATGTTCAAACAACGATTTGATTTGTGCGAGTCAAACTCGTTTAAGAATAAGTACTCAAAGTGCGAATTCTTGAATTATATCGAACTAAAATTTTAAATCCTATTTAATTTGTATTCAATACTAATTCATATTTAATTCTAAATTAAATAATTACACTTTATTAATGTGCCTTTTAGACGTAGATTCTAAATCCAATCTTTATGGGTCTCAAAGGCCCAATTAGTATCCAATACTATTCAATTAAAGTCCAATGGGAATTTAATTAATTCTTTAGGCATGAGCTTTGGAAATTATGGGTCAAACCCAAGATGGCAAGGCCCAATTAGGAATCACTCTATGCCAAAAATCAATTTAGGCCCAATTAAAATTTTAAAGGCGCAATTATCATATTTGGACTTTATGGAAATGGTTTTAGGCCCAATTGGATCCAACCAATTATCCTAAACCAAACTTGGCCCAACCAAGCCCATTAAGCCCAAATACAATAACATTAGCCCAATTCAAAATTAAAGGCTAATTTATTTAATCACAATATTCCAAATATCACAATTATTTAATTAAAGTGTATTAGCCATAATTAATTATTTAAATTAAAATTTTCAAAATACCAATTTACATAATTAATCATGCTTTATTATTTTCAATACATGTCCAACATTATTGAAACAAAATCAAGCCATTAACATGCTACTAAGGCTCACGACAATATGGATATTTTTTCATTAATTTTGATTTCAATCCAATTAAATCACAAATCAATATATCCAAACATTTTAAACACATCCAATGGTCTAAAAAATCAAAATCACCATGAGCTACAAAGGGTCAATGCATTCGGCCAAGCCCTCAAATTTGGGGAAAATTAATCCAATCATTTTTTCATAAAATTAATCATGCATAACTCTTAGTTATCATTATCTAAGCATGCTTAAACACTCAATTTGATTAAATCATGCTCCAAGCAAAAATACCCAAATTCAAGTATATAAACCCTAATCAATTTCATGCTTAAATAGGCTCTGATACCATTGTTGGGTTCTCTAAGAACATGCCTAAGATCAATTAAGTATAAAATTTGTGTGAATAATCAACGAAGTTTGTGGAAAACATACTCACATTGATCGGCAATGAGGTGTAGGATTTTAAAAAATTTGCTCCTTTGTATAGTGCTCCAAGCTCCTTCTTTTATTGTATGTTGAGCTCCAAGCTTTGGTGAATGAATTCCAAACTCATGGGAGTAGTTTCACTATCACCTTTGTTGAACCTTTTGTGTGCTAGCACTTGAGATTTTTGAAGCAAAAATCAAGAACATGAAGCCAAGCTTCACGCCAATTTGAGAGAAAATGGGGAAAGAGTTTCGGCCAAGCCATGGTGGAGAGAAAATAAATGTGTTTTGTAATGTGTTATGTAAAAATTATTTCCAAAAGTCAATTACATAATACCAAAATCAAATCTTTGGTATATGTCTTTCACAAATCAAGTTTTTGTGTAAGACAAGTTACCAAAATTCCATCAACTTCTATCAACCAAAAGTTGATAAAGTTGACTAGGTGATATGACTTGTGTAGGCCCCACTTTAATTCAAAATTCGAGTGGGCCCGCAAACACATTCCGGGCTCGGGTTCGTTAATTCCGAATTAATGAATTTTCCGTTGCGACTTAATTAAATCAAATTTAATTAAATAATAATGCCTAGCAAAATTATTATTTAAAGTCGCTTGCGAATTAATTCTAAATTAATTCGTTCGCCCGAATTAAAATCCAATTTTAATTCTGTTATGAAATCTAATTTCATTTAATATATCAAATATATTATTTTATCGATTAATTCCGAATTATTCGTTCTCTCTCTATTACTTGAGTTTTATCCTAGATAAAATCTTTCCGCAATTAATCCTAGATTAATTTTCTCTCTCTTATAATTAATCCCAGATTAATTATGTTCGAGTCATACGTCATCGGTGAATCTTCGGGAAGCGACCCATGAGATCCCTGGATATGTTGGCAGTAAATTCGGTTATCGGACTATCCGAACATGTGCGTATCCCGTACCACGTTTTTACCGATTTACAAGACATGGTTGGCTTCTAGCAAAGCACCGTGTCTACCCAATTCTCCAGAAATATTCTTTTAAAGAATAAGTAATCTTTGTCAGGCATAGTATACGTAGTATTGCGTATTACGATCCAGTATCGGAAATCACATGCTAGGCCTGGGGCTGGAATTGTGTCTGCTCCGTACGAAGCACATATCAGATCTCTGGTAACTAGTCTCTATAATCGGATAATCATGACCTAGTCATATTATCCTGTTGACTGCAGTACTTAAGAGTACTAGTTTCGTATCCTACGTGATCATCATCTCCATATGACTGAAGTGATACTTCCATCTTGACATCACACCCAATACACTACGATTCTCAATATACCTAGAAGAGGCGTACACGGAACTTGTTAAAGCCCCGGACGACCAAAACCAAAGTATATTGATTGTCGCAAGTATTAGCGATGCAAGTCTCAGGTTAAGACCAAATACACCTACCCTGATTCGGATTCCCATAGACACATAGACATACTACCAATAGGATTCCGATGGGTCTATCCAGAGCGAAGCTGTTTCCGAACCATCGGTAAACAGAACCTCCTATTACACTTGCATGAGTATCCAATACCCAAATATATGAGAACTATGCCATTATGCTTCCATAACACGCACAAGTGTAATACTAGTCTATTCCGCATTATCGATGTCCAGTCTCGATAATACTATGACTAGGGATATTTAATGATTAAACCTTTCGTGGATTAATACTGTCTCATATCTTATTATTCCGGTATTAATCATATGGACTTTTATCATTTATATATATCCTGGTAATCCAATTACAAATGATAAAAGAGCAATTTCCTTTGTCACATAGTTAATTTTTGCAAAAACACAATGTTCTGTACAAATAGTGATGCTATGGGTCATAATTGTGCAACACAAAGATGTTTTGAAAGCTGTTCGGTATGCCCAAAATGCATCAGTTAATCGAAGAGACCAATCTTTTCGATTTGGGTTAATCATTTTCTCTAAAATTTGTTTAATTTCCCTATTCGCCAGTTCAACTTGATCATTTGTCTAAGGGTGATAGGAGGTGGAAACATTGTGTGTGACTCCATACTTATTCATTAAGGACTCAAAGGGTCTGTTATAAAAGTGTTTACCTCCATCACTTATATTGGCCCGAGGGATTCCAAATCGACTTAAAATATTCTCTTTTAAAAATTTGATCATAGTTGTGTGATCATTGTTCCGACAAGGAATCGCCTCGACCCATTTTGAGACATAATTGACTGCAACTAAAATAAATAAAAATCCAAATGATGGTGGAAATGAGCCCATGAAATCTATCCCCCAACAATCAAAGATTTCGACGACAAGGATGTGATTTAAAGGCATAATGTTTCTTTTTGAAATGGATCCCAACTTTTGATAGTTTTCATAATTTTTACATAAAGCGTATGTATCTTTAAAATGGTGGGCCAATAAAATCCACACTGTAATATTTTTGCAGCGATTTTCTTAGATGAAAAATGACATCCATATGCTTCTGAATGACAGAACTAAATCACACCACTTATCTCATTGTCGGGTATGCATCATCAAAAAATATGATCAGGGAACACTTAAACTAATATGGAGCATCCCAATAGAATCTTTTGACTTCGGTCAAAAATTTCCTCCTGTCTTGGTGGCTCTAGTCTGGAGGTATCTTTCATGTTGTAAGAAAATTGACAATATTAGCATACCAAGGAATTGTGTTTACAGAGAATAAAAACTCATCGGGAAAAGAGTCATTGATGAGAGTTGTATCAATTAGTGACTCGTTTGTGAGTCTCGATAAATGATCTGCAACCACGTTCTCTGCCCCTTTTTTTATCTTTGATTATGAGATTGAATTCTTGAAGCAACAAAATCCACCGTATTAATCTTGGCTTTGCATCATGTTTAGTCATCAAATATCTAACAACAGCATGATCAAAATAGACAATGGTTAAAGAACAGATTAAATATGATCAAAATTTATCCAATACAAATATTACAACAAGTAGTTCTTTTTCTGTGGTAGTGTAATTCATTTGTGCACTGTTTAAAGTTATACTTGCATAATATATTACATGTGGCTTACTTTCCTTTCTCTGTCCTGACATGGCACCAACTGCATAATCACTAGCATCACACATTAGCTCAAAAGGCAATGACCAATCAGAGGATTGCATAATAGGAGCAGAAGTCAAAAAACTGATAATTTTTTTGAATGATTTTTGACATTCTTCTGTCCACTCAAATGTTGTATCTTTTAATAAGAGGTTACATAAGGGTCTGGATATGGTACTAAATTTTTTAATGAACCTCCTATAAAATCCTGCATGTCCTAAGAAAGAACAGATTTCCTTGACTGTTTTTGGTGATGGAAATTTAGAGATTACCTCTATTTTTACCTTGTCATCCTCAATACCTTTAGATGATACAACGTGTCCCAAAACAATTCCTGAATTAGTTTTGAAATGGCATTTTTCCTAGTTTAATATAAGTCATTTTTCTTCACATCTTTTCAAAATATTTTCCAAATTATTCAAGCAATTATCAAATGAATTTCCAAAAAAAGTTATATCATTCATAAAGACCTCTAAACAGTGTTCAACCATGTCATTAAATGTATCGTTGGAATTTTGCAGGTGCATTACAAAGTCCAAAAGGCATTTTCCTAAATACAAATATTCCAAATGGGCATGTGAATGTGGTATTTTCTTAGTCTTCTAAAGCAATGATAATATGATAATAACCTAAGTAACCATCAAGAAAACAATAGTATGGATGTCAAGTTACTCTTTCCAAAATTTGGTCAAGAAATGGTAAAGGAAAATGATCTTTTCTAATTGCGTCATTTAGTTTTCTATACTCAATGCACATACGCCAACTAGATGGGATGCGAGTTGGGATTAATTCTCCTTTATCATTTTTTACAACAGTAATTCCAGACTT